>JAPQRN010000003.1:5693176-5726154 GCA_037367275.1 Coranthus polyacanthus | reverse complement strand
GACATTGAGTCCGAGTGGACCATGTTCTCCGCCTCCATTGTTGAAGCTGCCGCACGGAGCTGCGGTCGCAGGGTCTCCGGTGCCTGTCATGGTGGCAACCCCCGAAGTAAAGCCAAGCTGAAGAAGGATTCCTATCAAGCGTTGTTGGCTCTTGGGACTCCTGAGGCAGCTGGCAGGTACCGCAGGCCAAGTGTGCTGCAGCCCAGGCTGTTGTGGAGGCAAAAACCCGGGTCTGGGAGGAATTTGGGGAGGCCATGGAGGAGGACTATCGGTTGGCCCCGAAGAAATTCTGGGCCAACATCTGACGCCTCAGCAGGGGGAAGCAGTTCTTCACCAACACTGTTTACAGTGGAGGCTCTCGATTTACCCGGGAAAGTCTACTCCAGGGTACTGGAGAGGACGATCCAGCCGATAGTCGAACCTTGGATCCAGGAGGAACAATGCGGTTTTCATCCTGGTCGTGAAACACTGGACCAGCTCTATACCCTCCGTTGGGTGCTTGAGGGTTCATGGGAGGTCGCCCAACCAGTTCACATGTGCTTTGTGGATTTGGAGAAGGCGTTCAATCGTGTCCCTCGTGGCATCCTGTGGGGGGTGCTCTGGGAGTATGGGGTCCGGGGCCCTTTGCTAAGGGCAGTCTGGTCCCTGTACGACCGGAGCAGGAGTCTGGTTCGTATTGCCAGCAGTAAGTCAGGCCTGTTCCCGGTGCACGTTGGACTCACCGGTTCTGTTCATAACTTTTATGGATAGAATTTCTAGACGCAGCCAGGGGCCGGAGGGGGTCCGGTTTGGGGACCTCAGGATCTTGTCTCTGCTTTTTGCGGATGATGTGGTCCTCATGGCTTCATCGAACCTGGACCTTCAGCGTGCACTGGGGCGGTTTGCAGCCGAGTGTGAAGCGGCAGGGATGATGATTAGCACCTCCAAATCCGAGGCCATGGATCTCCACCGGAAAAAGGTGGCTTGCCCTCTCCGGGTTGGTGGAGAGGTCCTGCCTCAAGTGGAGTGAAGTGGAGTTCACGAGTGAGGGGAAGATGGAACGGGAGACTGACAGGTGGATCGGTGCAGTGTCTGCAGTCATGTGGTCGTTGTAGTGGTCCGTCATGATGAAGAGGGAGCAAAGCCGGAAGGCGAGGCTCTCAATTTACCGGTCAATCTACGTTCCTACTCTCACCTATGGTCATGAGCTTTGGGTCATGACCGAAAGAATGAGATCCCTCCCTCGGGAGGTGTTCCGGGCATGTCCCACCGGGAGGAGGCCTCGGGGTAGACCCAGGACACGCTGGAGGGACTATGTCTCTCAGCTGGCCTGGGAATGCCTCAGGGTCCCACCGGAAGAGCTTGAGGAGGTGTCTGGGGTGAGGGAAGTCTGGAACTCCCTGCTTAGACTGCTGCCCCCGCAACCCAGCCCCGGATAAGCGGTAGATAATGGATGAATGGATGGAGGGAAATGCCGCTTTGTTCAGTGTCCATGACATGGACTGTGGTGCCAAACTTCTGGAAACACCGCCTCAATCAGCTTATGGTTAAAAAATTAAAGTTCAATGCCTCAGCTTCAGCTCTGACTGAGGCCCACGTTCAAGATACCAATGACACCATCCCTGTTCACTTGTGACATTTGTGGCATAGTGAGATTTGACAAATGTGAACATTTTGTGATGTCTTTTACTGTCCCCATTGTAAGGAGTGTCTGTACCATGGTCACGCAGTTTGAGCAGCTATACATATCACGTGCCATTGGGTGATAGCATTATGTAATGACAGGAGTGGCACCACATTGTATGGCTGAGAGTAAAATTTACTAAAAATTTAGTAAAAATGGATACAAGAACATGCAAGATTGTGTATCAAAAGACAACAAAAAACAATTGAATACCCTCTGTGAGAAGCTTATTTTTTGTCAAACATTAAACAGGTTGTATTTATAATTTTGTTCAGTGTAAATATGGATGACCTGATGCTGTTTCACACCACAGAGGAAAAGAGAAGCCACTTTAGTAAGCATTCTGTGTGGAGCCACAGTGTAGAGCAGCAGAGTCACGACTGCCTGAATCTGATCAACGATCGGTGATTACAGCTGTCAATCATGTATTTAACCCCCTACCTGTTTGAAAATACCTGTGATTAGCCAAAGTCTGCACCGCAGGTTAGATTTTCTACAGCCCACAGTCCACAGAAGTGGGTAGAATTCTTGCTTCCTCTAAGACCAGTTGAATTACAATATGCTGAAAGGTAATTATGGATTTTTTGCCCAACGATGCAAAACTACTGCAGCTTTAACCACAGCTGCAGTCAAGCCGTCTGTCAGGAAAACAAAAATGTTTTACTCAATAAACAGCAGCTCTGACAATCCACAGCAGGCAAGTGAGCTGTCATAAACACCTGTCAATCAAAGCCAGACACAGCAGACATCAAAGCCTCTACAAGCCCTAAAATCTTAGCAATCAACTCTCAAATTGTTTTGAGAGAAGTTCAGTGCAAGTCTATGGGGGCCAGGCCTTTTGGAGCCAGTATCTAGTGGCTGTCAGCAGTATTACACTTGGATCAGTCTACAACATGACTATTTGTTTTTAAGAACTTGTATTTGTTCTATAATTTAATAAGCCAGTCAAATAATTAACAAAAGGACTGATGGATGGATGGATTAGATCATCTGCATTCTCTGTCAGGAACATGCTCCATAGATTATATCCATAGACAAAGGAGACCTAGCTAAATGCAGATGAGGAGAACTTTACCCCCATAATCTGCAAATATCCATTTAGAAAAGCAGAGGCGTGCGTTCAAGGGTTCAACGCTTACCTCATAATTATACCAATTAAGCTGATTACTCCCACTGTTCTCTGCCGGTGGGGGAAAAGGAAGTAATGCCACAACAGAGCCTGGAATCAAAGTTTACGTCTGCAAGATAAACACCCAGTTCAAGTAAAATATCTATCCAGGCCCTACTGTACGCTCATTCCGTTTCTCTCAGCCTGACGGATCAAAGCAGAAAGCAGGTTGGAGAGTTTGAGGAGGAGGGGGTCTGTAGAGGGATGACAGGGAGGAAGGGGAATTGTTCAGGAGAACAATCGATGGACAAAATAAATATTTCACATTCACCAGTGACCCACTGTTATCTTTTGATGGCCTCTATGAATCCTTCTTTGGTGTCTGTGGTACATCTCACGAACTTCATCTCATAAAATTCTCTCCAATACAGATGAGAGGAGGAGAGCCAAATCATAAATATCACTGTCTATAAACTGTGTAAAGTTTGAATTGGATGTTCTTACATTATCATCCACCATCAGACGCTTGCTTCTCTATGCAGCTTTTGCAGCGTGTCCTAATGACACCACGGAAAATGTCAACATTATTACCGGCAAAGTAGTAAGTCAGATAATGTGTGGTTGGCTGTGGATTTTCTAAAGAGTAAGTGAGAGTGTGAGTGGGTGAGAGAAAAAAAAAAGAAGAAAGTGCCGGTGGTTACTTTCAATTATGTCCTTATTCATATTTAATGGTGTTTATTGGAGCTAAAGGTCAGTGCTGGTGTGTTTACGTGTGTTTCCTAACACTGAGGGAGGCAGCTGGCGTCCTGCTGCTAAGTCGGTGCTGTCTCTTTAAAAATGAACACCGTTCCACCACAGGAAGTGGTGACCCCCGTTGGCATTAACCTATTGAGTGGTAAATATCAGGTAACATGGCCAATGAAATTCCACATCATCCACCCTGCATCCCTCATCCTCTTCCTGCTCAACCTTCTGCAGAGATCCTTGAGAATAAACAGCTTCTATTTATAGCGCTGCTTAATAAAAGAAATGCATTTAGGAGCGCTGGAAATTTGTGATGCTATCATTGTTCTTTGCATCAGTTTACTAGACTCTGGCCCTAGGTGTTGATACTGTATTATATTGCTCATCCAGATGAGCTGGCAGTGATAGATCCTGTGTCGTGAGTGAAAAAAATGTATTAAACAATACAGGAAGTGGTTTGAAAGGCGACAACCTGTTATGCGCATGAAGGGTATTTGATACTGTATCAACATTTAGGAAGATGAATAATTCCAGGATTTGTACTGTGATCATATTCCAAGGCACATGTGTTTCATGCCTGATTTCATAAGACATGAAAGTGCTGTCATCACAAATATGAGCGCTGGTGTTCCTAAAGCACCACAGGATACCTTTGAACTGAAAATGAAATATCCTTCTCTCAACCACAAGTGATATTTTCACATACTGCCACTGATCTCATGGAATGAAATGCTTTAAAACTGATGGAGAACACAGTTCTCTCACATGTTGTAATTAATATGATTCAACAGAGACATTCTGAATTTGCCTTTTAGTGGGATAACTCATAATAACCCAACAACTATTTTTTGTGACTACAGCTACTATTATTGTAATTGTCCAATAATCTAGTATTTTCTCAATTAATCAGTTGCTTGTTAACCACAGAAAAAAGACTTATTTTCTCAGAACTTGAGGTGCATTTTGTTTTGTGTTGTTCTGTGATTTGTTAATTCACTTGAACCTTTATTTAACTGAAAAAAGTACAAAGAAAAGATTTTCAGTGTTTTCACTGACAAAGTTAATTGTATTTTGTATTATAATGCCTTTAACACACTGGCCTTGACACACAGATGTTTATCACTGTCCTTTTTTACTTGTACTTTTTCCTTTTTTATTACATTTTTTAATCATTTGGGAACTGAGGATACTTATAGTTGTACTTTTGCAAGTGCCCACTCTTGCTGTTTTCAAGACTTCAGCTGCTCAACAGTCCCTGCTCACCGTTGTCTGAATCTCCTTTTTATGATGCTCTATACATTTTCAATAGGAGACAGACTGGACTGCAATAAATCAATAAATCACAGATTTTAGTTTATATTGTATTTTAGAAAATTTCCCAACATTTCTGGAAATGGGATTTGTATAAAGAAAATACAGTATATAAATAAGATTCACATAGCCAGAGTACATGTGAAAAGCTCAAATTAATTTTGGCAGTTTGCTCTCACAAAATTTCACATGCCCTCAAACACCTTTCATGTTTTTTAGGGTGGGGGTGTGTAAAATAACAATAGGTTTCAGTTAAGGAAAGCAGCAGGTCAGGTGTGAGGCTCCCATTTATTTCACAGTGGGAACAGCCAGTCACTTGTAATCTACAGCTTTTTAAAACTATGAAAACAAATCTATGTAGTGTCCATTAAAATCTGATTTAGGTAACTTTTGACACTGACAAAGTTCAGAAACAGTAACCAAACTGCCAGTTAGATTATTAAAATGGACAGGACAGCAGAGGCTAAAAAGCAGTAGTTAAAGACAGAATGATGAGGAACGGTTGTGATGCTTTTGGATGCAGAAATACCCAGCACTCCACAAGTCAAACTCAAATTTGCTTTTAATACCACAAGGGTATTTAGAAATTTAAAGGTTGGTACAAGCTGAAAAAATGCATCTACCTGTGTGTGTGTGTGTGTGTGTGTGTGTGTGTGTGTGTGTGTGTGTGGGTGGGTGTGTGTGCATGCAGTATGTGTGTTGTTGTACAAGGATATCAGACCATATGCACAGTCTGTGCTCAATGTTTAAGAACATTCTGCCCCACTTTCCCATTTTTCTTTTGCCAACCTGTGGAGCTGAGTGATCACTGGATAAGTGTTTGTGTGTGTGTGTGTGTGTGTGTGTGTGTGTGCATTTGTGTTCATGAGATACCTCTTTGTGTTAAATTAACAGTATGAATGAACACACATATCTGTATGTTTAGAGTCTAGTATCTGCGTCCTACTGTCTGCACCTGTGTGACCGATGGTATCGTGCGTGTGTGCGTGTGTGTCTGCGAGTTAGCGTCTGTGCGCGTGAGCGAGAGCGAGAAAGAGGTTCAAGGACAGGCGATTTCCTCTCTTCTAATGAGCTAGCTGTGCTCTCTCTGCTTTGTCTCTCAGGCCCTGCTGCTTGCAAACCACTAAAAGGTTTGAATTAAAATTTTAAACAGAGCTGTGCCGTGCTGCCTGCATCTCAGGACATTTATATATAAAACATACTTCACATACCCCGATGCACTGTGAGTCATATAGTTTTTGTGCTGTCTCTCAAGAAGTAAGAAAAAACCTTGCCATGTCCTGAAAGCACACATTTCAGAGGAAGTTTCAGGCCCTGTGTTGACATGCCTTTTTTACCGTTTTCCACTGTGAGATACTGAACTCACTGTTGTGACAACCCTGTGTGTGTGCTGTGTTTTTTTTTTTTTGACACACGCATAGGGTGGCATAGTTTAGATTTGTGGAACATATTCTCAGCCATCATGCCTGTATTAGTGATGATGTTCTATTTAATATAACATAAGGGTGGGTTTCAAGCAGCTGCTGTTTTATAAAAAAGTCTTTCTGGATGTGAAAATAACAGAGGGCCTAAATGTCACAGTAAATGTATTGCCTTTTCAATGAAGGATTTTAATATATGCTGTAGACATCCTGTATACTATATAAAAAAAAGCCTGGCATATAATGATATACCATAATTGTACCAGTATGAGCCAATAAAACACCTTAAAAGGTTCCATTTTATAACGTCCATCTTCATATTACAGAAAGAAACTACTCTGTCACTTTGAATATGCACATCATGCTCCCAATTTACATGTAAATGTGATGCTGCAGCTACAAAAAGATAAATCTTGACAAATGTCACACTATAAACATATCCTAATTCAGTAGAAAGCATGTTATGACTATTTATGAAAGCGGTTTCTTAGCAATGTCTTTCTGCCCTCAGAAACAGTACAAGCCCATATCTCTGCCAGCATAATGAGAGTATGGGACTTCCTCGTGCCAAATGCTTCACCATGTCTTCGTCAATTATAACAATTCCTACTTTGGGCGCCCAAGGGTTTCTGTGGTCCTTTGAAAAGGAAATCCCCTTTTGTTACAGGAGAGAATGGGGGGAGAGGGAAGGAGTTAGAAAGAAATTGAGAAAAACGAGTTAGATATAGCCTAGTATAAAGTACTGTGAGGGAAGTTTAAGCATGCGCATCTCTCTACTTTTGCATTTGTGCATTTACGGCCTTGTTCATTTATCCATCTGAACAATTGTTTGTCTGCCTGTGTCTGAGCCTGAGTGGCACAGCTGTTCAAAGAGGACACCAAGTGGCAATGGGATTTGCGATTCAAGAAAAAGAGATGCTGTTTGTCTGCTGTTCACTGTCTGTGAAAATAAAATAAGTTAAGGAAATCAAGTCAAATTTACCCACTGGCCGTCATCTAGTAAAAGACAAAATAGAATGGAAAATCCATATTCTTTCTCTCTTTCTCTCTCTCTCTCTCTCTCTCTTAGACAGAGTGGGAAATAAAACCTGTGCCTTGAGATGCATTTTGTATTGTGATTGTAGGAAGACAAATACTCCACGTGTCTCAGTAATTGACCCTTCACTAAATCCTGAACCTGTTGCTACGCAGCGTTCACGCGGGGCATGTCACTCTACAGCATTTTCAACGATATCAGAGAGAGATATTCCAAAGCAAATAATAGAAAACTCCTGTAATAAACGCAGAAAGGACTATAAGAGCTACTTTATCAATACAGTGTTAATTTGATCAACAGAAACTCCTTCGTTTGCTCTAAGGTAAGACATATATAAAGTGTTGTTTCAAAAATGATTTAACAATCAATACGTAAAAAACGTCTCTGTATATAGAATAACATGTTCATGTGGCTTTTGGCTTTGGAACAGAAAAAACAGCAACATCCCCCTCTACAGCAGGTTCCATCATAGATATATAAACATTCATATTAAAAATATAACCAGCCTTATCCCTTGAGTATTTGAAGTAAAGCATCAAGGCTGAAATTGTAGGAAAATGTTTGAGCAACAAAATATATATTACTTGGAGCAAATACTGCTTTTTAGATCAAAGATAACGATTTGTTCAACCTATGAATGTGATCCCTTTCAAGGTTCTAATTAACTAAACGAAAATGGAACAATTGAGCCCTGTTTACTGCCATGTAATCATGAAGTAATGACCAAACCTGCCTAAAAATACACATATATTTTATGTACTGAGTGATGCAAGACAGATTTTCAGGTTTCCGTTAGCATTAATGTCAATTTCTAATGTGATTATCTCTTCACAGGCTAAGTTGATGTGGCCTGGAGCTAGATAGACATTATCACCGATCGTGACTTATCACGCTGGATTCCATTTGCAGCCACATACTAAAAAGAGAGGTATTCAATGACTGCACCAATAGGGAATGAAAATAGCATTGAGCTCAGTATCAACCTCAAGGAGGCTTAACGCTTCCTCATTCTGATGCCCTGATAAAGCGAAAAAGGATCATGTGGGAGGAAAAGCGAGACAGAAAAAAACTGTGAAAAAAAGAGGAAAAGGGAATTTAATCAAGAAAGGCACTGGAGGCTCTTCAAGCCTTTCTGCCTCGACCTGGTGTTTGTCACATGAAAACACTTTCTCACAGTTTTAGGATGGATAGGATTGAATGCACTGAACGGTATGGACAAGTGTACATGTGGTATAGTTAAAGTTAATACAGTCATCATATGGATAGCAGGGTTTTCCCTACCACTGCACCTAAAACAAATTGATGTAAAATGGTTGTAGTTGGTCCCCAGTGGACGGCTTTAGCAAGTTTTGCTTTTTTAAGAATTTCTAGTTTTTCAATAAGGTCTGTCTGTCAGTCAATCTGTCCCCATTACCTTGAAAACACAATATCTCAGGAACGGCTTGACAGATTGTTTTCAAATTTGGTGCAAATGTTCACTTGGACTGAAAACATTTTGGTGGTGAAAGGTCAAGGTTGCTGTGACCTTGAGATTTGTTTGTTTTTTGTTTTTTTTGGCACAGAAGGTCACATATTTTTGACCATAACCGCTACTAACAACGAACAAATTATGGATAGGAAAGTGGACACATCTGATTGATCTTACGGTTCTTTTTTTATGCTGGTGGCACAACATGAAACCTAAGGACGTAAGGTAGCTGGAAAACCGGTGGAAAAAGCTGGATTCACTGAGGGCTATGGTGGAGAGGTGGACTCTAAATAAGGTGGAGGAGATTATGGATAACTCGAATCATCCTCTTCACCACATTCTAACCAAACAGAGAAGCAGCTTCACTTCACTTTATCCTATAACTATTTTGTAAATACGGCACTAATTACTGCTCATTACTTTGACATGAACCGGCAATAAATGTCCCATGAAACAAGGTAAAGTGTAGTGTAGTGAGGAGTTTTGTTTGCACCCATACCTGTGTGGTGTGTGCATAAATGAAAGGAATTATCCGACAGGTCAATCTATGGAAATGACTGTATACATACAGACCATATACTGTACAGCAGGGAGGGGTAAGAGAAGTGAGCAGGAGAAATGGAAAAGACTGAAAGCACTCAGATACAATCTCAAGAGCCTTCCTCTCTTTCCACTTCCTCTCTCACCTACTAAGTTTGTCCTCATCTTCTCTCTCCTCCTGTCTCTCTCTCTGAACGGGAGTTGATGTTTCAGATATTAGTGAGCTGTGTCAGACAGTTAAACTGCCCTTTATCGATCGTCTAAGCTACACTCTTTCCAAGCAGCCGTTATGGTTTTAATGGCTTGTAATGGAGCTGGGTCCTCTTTGATGTCCAATTGCTCAGCGAGTCCGCCTTTGTTTTGATATTGTTTCAAAGGATCATCCTAATGCCAGCCTAAGAGATGCCAGTTTCAGACACAAAATTTGGGTCGGAGAGGTACACTGCCCTGTGGTTCTAGAAATGTCCCTATGATGGCGAGAAAGAATCAGAGATAAAGGTGAGTAACAAGAGTCCTTTGGACAAACGCTTATTTAGAAATCTACAGACAAAAAACCTATATTAGAGATAGATAATCGGATTGGCTGATCAATCTGTGCTGATAGGATGCTTTACAAACTATTAGTATCAGTAGAATTTGGCTCCATAGTAGTAGTAGTGACTGATTGGCTTCTCCACTGGAATTACTGATTGTCAAAGCAAATAATCATTCAAAAACAAAAACAGTGAATTTTCTTTTTGTTTTGTTTTTCATGCAATGATAGCAATGATATCGGCTTTTTCCTGCTACAAAATATCATTACTATATCAGCCTTTAAAATCCACCATCTGCCGACCTCTAACTTATATAGACTTTAAAATGATCAAGAATATTTTAAAAGAAGGAGATTTCTTACGTATGAATGTACTATATATAAAAGCTAAATGTTAGAGCATCAACTCAAACCACTGGTTTTCTGCACCTGAGAAACCTGGTTTGAAATTTCAATGCTGTTTCTTGTTATATCCTAATTCTTTTCCGTTTCTCTTCCTTTGCTGTTTTTTTTCCCATTTTAACTCTCATTCTTGCTACAGCATCTTACAAATTTGTTCTTCTGGGCTCTTTTTCATCATTCTTGTATTCAAAATATTGTCAAAATACGGTTGCAGTAGTCTGATTAAGAGAATTCTAATCTTGGTTCAGAAACTAAAGCCAGGTCAACTTCTACATGCACTGAGCTGGAGTTTTTATTGTAAATTAATTTTAGATGGTGATTAATAACATACTCGAGTTAATCACAGGGGTTTCTTGTTCAAAGCTTTATTTTCATCTAGAACTAAAAGTTGTGTACACCCAGCTAGCTGTTCAAACTTCTATAGACTCTGTGACCTAAATAAGGAATATCAAAGCCTGGAAACCCCAGAAGAGTAAAAGAGAAACTGGAAGAGAACCAGGATTTGGGGGCAGAAAACATAACTTACAGTCTTCAAGATGGGTGTGTATGATAAAGTCCCTGTGCGGAACATCAAAAACAAGAGCAAACTACTAATGCCTGGTTTGTTTATTGTTGCTGGTGGCTGGCAGGTCCCGCACCATCATTAACAGCGTGAGTATGACACACTGATTTTCCTTTTACGTGCACTACTTCAGAAAACTGCTGGGGGAATGATAGTACTCGAATGCAAGGCATGTATACATCTTGTATTCCTTTTCAATGTGCCTCATAGACCTTGGTGTCAAGGAGATGTTTCAGTGGTAAAAGAGAAGGAGTGAGAAACTGTTTTCATTCTTTTTTTTTTTTTACTTCCTTTGGAAGAGTAGAAACACAACGACATTCTGTCAAAGCCCTTCAGTGCTTATGAACTAGTATGTTTGTCAACATGACACCAACAGTTGCAGCATCCAACACGTTCACGGGTTGCATTCAACAAATGCTGCTAATTAGCTAATTACTGTGTTTCCTGTCAAACGGCGTGCATTCAGCACTGGGAATAGGTACAACAGCATGTGTGAACTCCACTTTACAGTTTGGGCTGCTGCATTCTACAAGTACAGGCAACATTCATGACAAAGGCAACTGATTATTATACAGTACTGCTTATAATTAATATTTTTTTCTTTTCAGCAATAAAAAAGGAGCGAATGTCTGTGTCAATGAGAGAACACTCAAAAGAGAGGATGTTTTCTATTGCAGGCGTTTTGAGCTGAGCTTTGTCTTGAATGTCAACATTTGCCTCATCTTAAAGGTCCAGTGTGGAAGACTGAGAGCGGAGCAAGAGGAGAAATGGAATATTATATTCTTAATGATGTTTTCACTCGTGTATAATCACACAACAATGAGAAACATTGTGTTTTTGTTACCTTAGAATGAGCCGTTTAAATCTACAGTAGGTCGCCTTTCACAGAGTCTGCCATGTCGCACCACCGTGTTTCTACTGTAACACTGAACTAGAAGTCAAGCGATAGTGGATTTTTAGAGGCAGCTGATTATTATGAAGCAGGATAAAGCAGATAGTTGAGAAATCAGCTGATATCATTCCTGAAAGAAATTTGATTGAAATTTGTCAGAAATTCTATGTGCAGTTTTACATTTTTTAAACTCTCTTCCCTCAACGTCTGTAATTCCAGTCAAGCCTAATATTATTACTTTCTAAATATATACAACACAGACATAAGAAGATCTCTCCCCTTTAAAAAGCAACAGTGACATCAAGCGCTTCCCCAGACGGTTTGTGAAATAACATAAATGCTGACTTGGACTGGCTGAGGGAGTGTGAAACACACCACTTCCTTCCACTTTTTCCTGGGTGTTGCCTGGAAGCTTTGTGATAGTACAAAAACCAGGTCTAATTACTGTTTTAAAATTTTTTAGAATTCTTGTCTTTTCCCTATGGCTGTGTCCTGAGTCACACTCACAGAAAGAGGGAAACACAGAGCAGGCCTGCACTCTTTATTTAGTTAATTATTCTTTCGGAAATTACTTTTGTTTTTGAGGCAGTTACATTAACAAAAACAACAGCAAACACACATAAATACTGCCATTTAGAGAGAAGTTTATATAACCTTTAGCTGCCTACCAGGGGGCAAAACAAGCACAAACACCCCCTAACACCTCAACTTTCCTCATAATGTTGGCATACGATGATCTATTGTGATGCTCACACTATCCCTGCTCTTGCACTCTGAGATTTTTAGCTTAAACTTTGGAAGTTATAAAATATTGATACGGTACACAGGAGGATTTGACGTAAGTGAGGCAGAATACTGCAGTGCTAGGCATCACATGTTTTATTGAAGCATCCAGTGTAGCACTCAGGGAGAGTGAGAGAAAGAAAATGGGAAAAAAGAAGACCCCGAAGAGTTGGTGAAGGCTTCGGGAAAAAAAAAAGAAAAAGAAAGAAAAAACGTGAAGGCAGGGATGGAACTTCCCTGTCCCTAAATTGCCTGGCTTAATGAAGCACTGACAATCAATACAGCAAGTGCCGAAGAAAAATGGGCCTCGTATACAGGTAAATATTAACTCTATGTCCAGGTCTTGGCCATAATACTTTGAGAAAGCTCAGCCACTTTTTTCCTCCTCCTAAATATTGACTCCATTATTCAGTGTCCCTAAAAGATAAATGAGTCAGAGGTGTGGTGCTAAGCTTTACGCTGAACCGCAGGATACATGGAAATATCTCAAATCTGACCAAAACATTAGGGTGTCTGACCTTCCTTTATTTTGCTTCTACAAAATCTTTTAAAGTTAAGTAAGTTTTCTAATACTAATAATTGTCAATAGTGGAATGCCTAATGCATAGCACAAAAAAACCTTTACCAATGATTAGTTTTCTATGAATAACACTCTTGTGTCTTCTTCATCTCTTTTGAATTACAAGAAGCAAAATGATCGGGAAGCATAATTTTTCATTACACACTTGACGTGGCTGAAAATGAACAGTGCCACCACTGATAGGCCTAATTGGTAAGTGAAAAGGGGCCAGCAACTGGCAGGAGGGTGGGTTGGGGCTATTTCCTGGCACTCAATGAGCCATTTACACAAAATAGACATCACTGCTGTTGAGAGGCAAAGGTCCACTCATAAGTGAAGAGAAAAAAAAAAAGCATCAAGGAGAGCAGCATGTTGACTGGGAACAGATACCTGTGCCAGCAAGTATTTAAAATGCTCGCCAAATGTTTTCTTACATAATATCATGGCGAGGAGAACACAAGATTAATCACACAACAAGATGGCTGCCAACAGGATGGCTTCAACAGTCATTGTCTTGCGGAAATAAAAACACAGCAATCAGCAGCATTTGTGGATGATGGCAGCTCACAAACACAGCTGCGTCTTGCCCTGTTTCTTTGAATTTCAGTTTGATGCTATTACAGTTTATGTCTGCTCCTGTCTGCCTATTCCTCCATCATTCCCTCAATCCTCTGCTCACCATCTGTCCATTGGCCCTGGTAGCATTCTTATCCACCATTTTAATTTGCTTGGGCAGTCATTTTAGCACATGTATAGTACTGTAACAAAATGTGACTGTAGGCACTGTATACAGAAAAACAGCGCAGATAAAGGAAGAAGGTTGACAAGCTGGATCACTACATGCGAGTCAGATCAGATCAATCCCTATGCACGGGGCACATATACAGTTATCTGCGGCGAGCAAATGGATCATTTTGAAATGCCATCTGCTCATGTGCATGCACCCGCACACATTGGGCTGTATGTTATTATGGGTGAAAGCAATATTTTATTGGCTTACTGCATGTGTGGCTCTGTGTCAGACGGTCATTGGCTGGTAAATCTCTGCCAATTTGACATGACATGTGCAACATTTAGGAAACACAACCAACAACAATGCTGCAAGTAGCACAGACTACAACAGAAACATATCAATGGGACACTAAAAGGCTATCGACGCAGAAGTATAATGTGTTGCCATGGGTCGTAACTCATGGTTGTGACTCCTGAAGTTACTGAACTCGACTATCCACCAATGTTGTTGGAAAGCATTATATGAGCATTATAGGTAGGTAGTTAACACAACCTTAGTCTTTTGCATAATATGAACATATTAGTACAAGTAGTTTTAGTTAAGTTCAAGCCAACAAAAGTTAGTTTAATTACCTCTAAGTAAAAAAAAAATCCCAGTTGGAATGGGCCTTGCTGCACAACGTTTCCTATGGAGCTAACACAAAGTCTAGCCTATGCCTAACACACTGGGTACCTTACTGGTGTGTGGCAGGGGTTTTTATTTCAGTGCCCATGTTAACTGATTAGAGCATCCACACAGGCTGCATCAGAGATGCATGTCTCAATCATCGCTGCAGCAGCAGGTCGTCTAGAACATTCATTCCCAAAGACCAGGTCACTACAAACAGGTCACAGGAGATTTTGTATACATTTGCATTTCGACCATTTTAAAAAAGTGGAAGTGGAAGAGGAAGAGGAGAGATATGAGAGCCTGTTAACTCTGTCTAAATGCATTCATTTGGTCTCATGAAGTATTTAAGGTGTATGTTTTCAGTAACACATGCATTTAAAAAAAGATGTAAGTGTAAATGGCTGGTTTTACCTATTGAAGGCGATATTTTATAAGCCTTATAATATTATCAAATGGCAGTAAAAATGGTCAGGTTCACGTTTCATGCACAATTTTACCTAGATGAGGCCTCTTATGAATTGGGTCACAAAGGTTGGTCATTTATTGTTTTTGGTCATTATTTTTTTATTTTAATTTTAAGAAAAAAAGTTTAGGAAACACTGATCTTGGAAATAGGACACACCTACTTTTTACATGTGAGTTAAGTGACAAAAATAGACTCAAATTGACATCATACCAGCAGTATTTAATAAATGATTACTTCCACTATAGTTTCAATGTCTAGACTTTATATGAATATGTCACAGACATGGGAAAAATATTGTGGTGCACCCTCCCTTTTTCTCTGTTCCTCCCAGGGTGAATGAAAATTATGTAGCTGCTTGAATTTGGACATAACTTAAATTTATAATGACATTAAATCATATTGATGGATGTATTGATGGATGGATATATGATCATTTGTTAATGGTAACTTTGTGCTTGCCAAAGTAGGGCTGGCAGTAACAGCGAGGCAGCCGTCATGCACAGGTGAGGTAGGTATTGTGTCCCAGATGTAATGCTGGTTTAACAGCAGATATCTATAAGGATCTCAACTGATGTGAATTAAAACAAATAAAATGTCCAACCTATTTAGCGCATTTTATGGTTGTATACTGGTTGTGTTGGTTTGCATGTGTTTAAATTGCAATGAGCTCTCTCAGCCACCGTAGATGTGGCTTAATTAAATGTTTTAGTTATTCTACATTTGATGTATTTCATACTGGTTACCTATGTCTTCTGGCCTGCGTTATCTCTAATTTAAAACTTTGAAGTTTGATTAATTTTCGTATACAAATAATAGCATTTGATTAAAAACAACATCACTGGTGGGGGTGTTGGTTCAGGAACAGGGGAGACAAAGTCATAATGTTACAATGCAGTCTAAGGTAAAGAAGAAGACTGTGAACTGAATAAGAAGGTGTGGCAGGGTTTCTTAATAAACATGCAGCGTGACAGGAAAAACAGATTAAACAGCTGATGTGGCATGCTAAGTGTTGAGGTGTACTATTCTAAACTTTTAATAACCTCTTCCTTCAAAGCTCCTTCTGTTGCTATGTCCCTTCTTTCAGCCAGTCTCTTTCTTCTTTTTGCCACATAAAAGCTAAGAGAGAAGGCTAATAACCTCCCACCACAGCTGTAGTTGAAGAGAGCCGTGCCTCTCTGATTTACACTGCATGCAAACACTTTCATACACATGTTGCATGTACAGATTAAAACACATTCAACTAAGAACACATGAAAGCCGCTGGGCTCACAGATAGGCCCCCACCAAATTAGTTCTGGTTCTTGAACCTGTTCTGTTCAGGATTCTTGGAACCTTGGTGTGATTTCATACAGTGGTGGAACCATTCTAATCAAGGATGGATCATCACAATGCACAACGGACCATAATATGATAACATATTACTCCATCCAGCTCTAATTTTTGACAACCCTGACAAACCTAATTTTTGAAATCCCTGTAATTTGTTTTATAACCAGCCTGTTTACTCTTTCTTGTGCTTTTTTTTCTTTTCCTTAAACTCAGTACAGTCTAAATCGCCACCAAGCACTGGGCTTAGTTACCAGTTAATGCATTTTTTCCACTGATTTCTTGGGCTTCGCCATTGTTGCTGTTGTCTCCATCCTCTCCAACCTGTTTCCTTGACCTGAAGGTTAAAACCTACTATATCTTGCCTCCATCTGGGAACCAACCTTCCAGGTTCCAAACTAATTTATCTGTGGTTGAAATGGATGGATCCATGGATGGATGGATGAAATGCTCAGAACACTTCAAGATTAGGTTCATAAACCAGAACTGGTTCCATGTAGGTGCAAAAGGGCTAAGAGGGAGCAGACTGACTCAAGCCAGCCACCTAGCTGGCATAGGAAACAGCTTGATAATTACATGACAACTAAACCAAAAGGTAAGTCATACAGGAACAAAGTGGGGCCTCTCATTTCGTTGGTTGTTCCTGACGTAATGCAATATACTGGCATCGTATGTAGAAACCCCTTAATCTCTATCCAGTGCCACTTTTTTCACCTCACTGTGCATAAACACAGTGAACTGCTAAAAGCTATCTGGTGTGTTTTCCTACAGATTTCCAGTGCACGTTGTAGTTGCTTGGTGACTCATTCTCTGATGAGGATGCAGCGTAAGTCTGCAAAACATCTCAGAAAAACAACTTCTGCTAACCTCAGCTTTTAATAATATAGCACAGCTAAAACCAAGAATTTGTGTCCAAAACACATGCACATATAAGCACGCAAATTAAAATGTTTACAGAGAAATTCACACACATATGCTCTTAAACAGGAAAAGGCTTATTATATCACTTCTGATTTTAAACGACAATGTTAGCCCTTCAATAGACACCTATTTTAAAATACTATTAATCTCTTTACAGCAAACTGAAAATATATTTAGCCTCTCCTTTTACCCGTCATGTCCGCTGGCCTACATTGACCAATTTAGTTGTTTGTAGCAATAGAGACAATTACCACAGACATGGATTTAAAGTGCCTATTCTGAAGGCGGATAGGTGTTTTCTCAGCCATTCAACTTTACATTTTTTCCTCAGCCACTTGCTTTCTATTATTCAGGCAGCCTGAGTTTGTGTGTTTGTCTGTCCAGAGTAGCATGAATTTGTTAGTGTTGGTCTGTGTATTGACAATGAAAAGAGGTTGGTTGGTAAGCTACGGTGCTCTGGGGAACAAGCTGTACCAGGCAGAGTGTTCTGCAGAGCAGATGACTGCTACTGCACTTCTCACAGGTAATCACCGCTAAACAAGCCAATAAATAGAGGGGAGAGCACACACACATTACAAAGACACACATGCACAGACACACAGCCAGACGTACACACAAACACACACACAGCCAAATTAAGAGCACTTAAGAATCAAGCATGACTCGAATCTTTTTCCAGACTGAAATCATTGCCACCAGAAGGAAGTGAGCACAGAAACAAAAAAATCCTCCTCCTTTCATTCCCTCATCCTGCCGATCTTTTCACTCTTGAGTGACCCTGACACTACTGTGAGCAAAAAAGGAACATGAAAAGCAGCAGATTCACAGTAATTGCAAATGGAAGAAATATGCCACGTAATATGATATTCAGTTCTAAATGCAGCCTCTTGAACTACAGTATGCTATCTCTTCTAAGCACAAGCTTCACTTCTCCTTTATCTGTGCCTGATAACCTTTGTAGGGTGTGTGGTAAATGAAATGTATTTTTTTTTTTTTTTAGAAAAAGGCATTTCCCCTCGTTTGTATTGAAGTACAGTACACGCATTAAGTAAGCAATAACTCAGGAGGTCAAAAGTTCAGCACATGCAAAAATGAGTGGTATTTAATGCTGCCAGTGAGCAAACATAAAGCTCCACTGACTTAATGGCAGTAAATGCCATTTACAAAGTTTAATAGAATAGTGAAACCTATTAATATGAATTATAAGCAGGTAATTAACGTCAACTGTCTTGAGTAGTAACACGTTTATCAGACCGCAGCCATGACAAAGCATCCTGAAAGCAGATTTTCTGTTAGTTTATTATTTCATAAGACGTGCTTCTTTTTATATAATCAGTTCATGCTTTTAAAAGTCATGCTCATATTTTTTAACAACTGATTTCTGGTGCTATATAATGGGCTTAAGCCATTTGCACTCTTTCTCTGATAGTAAAAAAGGAGTGGGATTCTATGGATTAGAGCAATGCCAATTAGACATTCACCCTGGCAAGGTTAATGAAGGATTAAGCCATGAGTTGGCACCCCTATGAAATCCCAGGACCTATCTGCACATTGCAAAACCAAGGAACGAGATGCTTTTGGAAACTCAGTTAAGCTGCAAATTGAGGCCTTGTGATAGGAGAAATAAGGTAAAGCTCAGCACTATGAACTCTGATGTTCTGCTTCATTACGATGCTTGTAGTAGAAATACTGTGTATGTACTATGTAATGTATTTTACAGTGCTATGAAGATAAATGGTGCTATCTGCAAAGTATTTCTATGTTGGCTGAAGTAACAAAACATTGAAGGGCCAGTACATGTATTCTGTTCCTATCGAGACAATAAATGATTGCACAGAAATAAACACAGGCCTTTTCTGTCCATCATCCCTCCGCCCGACACAACAATACAGGAAAGAAAAAGAGCCGGCTAGCCAGTGGTTTCAGTGGCGTCTGGCTGAGCATCAGTGAGATCAAGTTCCACAATATGTCTCCTACCTGCACCAGGTTCCAGCCCTCCAAGGACTCTGCAATGATGGAGGTCACAGACGGGCAGACACCGCCGAAGATCATCAGATGTTTGGGACCGTAGCATATGGCATCAAAGAAGGCCCTCAGCCCCTTGGCATTGTCACACTGCAGAAAGAGCAGGGACAAAAGCCGAGAACATTTAGGTTAGTTTTTGTTGTTTAACAAAAGGAGAAAGAAATTTTTAAAAAAAGGTACAGACACATTGTATTTACAAATAAATTTGAGCAACAACAAGGGAGACCACAGGAGAGGAAAAAAGAGGGAGGGGAGAGTCAGAAATTTAAAAGGGAATATGAGATATTCCATTTTATTTTGGCACAGGAGAGGCTGAGTGAAAATTCTATACTATATGTCCAAATGCTTCAAACACCTCCAAACAACATGCTGCCTTTTTTAGTTAGAAAGGGCAAACATACACATTATAGTTCACAGATTAGTTACAAGAATATGATGAAACAATGTTAAATAGTTGAAGATATTAGTTGTCAAATCTGGACAATGCTTAACATGATATAATACAAAAAAATATGGATTAGGGCTTTGACCAATGATTATTTTCATCGTCAATTAACATGTCGAATTAATTGTTTGGGCTATAAAATGTCAGAAATGGTGAAGTGGTGAAGTGTTTCCCAAAGCCTATGATGTCGTCTTCAAATATCTTGTTTTGGTCCAGAACCCAATGATGTTCAGTTTTGTGTCAGAGGAAGAAAAAAAACAAAAAACAATTTTGAAAAATGAACAGTTGACAACTAATCGATTAATCATTGCAGATCTTATTCTAGATTAATGCAAAAGTAGACACAGTGATTTGCAACAGCCGTTTAGTCGGTGTGAAGCAGAAGATGAACGTGTGAACATCACAGGTTATAAACTTAGTCTTGTTTAGCTCTTTCACTGTCATACAGAGTGCAGACAGTCACTGTCCTGCATTACGGTCACTTTAGCCCGTTAGCTACACCTTCATTTAGTCCACTCCTGCTCAATGTGCTTGCATTGTGCGTTTGAATCCAGCTGAATTCGCTATAGTGCTGTGTGCTTCTTTTTCTTTCCGTTGTTAGACAATTGAACAAGTATGAAACAGTCATTTACTAGTGGCATATAAAGACAGCATGTTAACCAGCAGCTAGTCATGATAAAAATCAATTTTATATTGTGACGTTATCTTAAAATTAAAATAATCTGTGACTACTTCGAATAGGATTTTTGCTTGAAATGCCAATCCCTGATATTGTCACACTTTGACTTGAGTGTTTGAGTGTGATGGATGGACTTAAAAAAAGCACATTCACTGGTGTCATTTTACCATAATGTATACGGTTGATGAAAACAAAATGTCATTTAAATTACATTTAACTTGTTACTGTGGGCATAATTGCAGCCCTGTGTGTTCATGTCATCAAACTATCATGTAAAACAATGCAGCTCGCAGGCTGCAGGAGAAGGTCCCCCGCTCTGATCCAATGCTGCAGAATGCAGCCAATTCATGTCACTATAGCAACCGGAGAAAAAGAGTGTGCTAAAGGGAGAGAGAGTGAAATAAGAGAAGAGAGGAAAAAAAAACAGTGTAGGTTCATATTGATTGCTACATGAGCTGTCTAACTGGTTTTGCTGTGATTTCCTGATTTCCACAGTGTGTAATGATATTCCTATCAGCAGTAAACACTTCCCCCTCAGTATTCTATTATTGCCACTCAATTCAGGATGTGTTCCTGTGTGCAGCTGGTAGATAGATGGACTGACTGACTGAATGGCAGGTGGTGTGTGTGCGTTTGCGCCTTCTGACACAGTCCATCTCATCTGGAGAGTCATTTGACCTTGTTAGCCATCAGTCGGCAACTGAATGAGATTTCCCACAGAACAACAGCACAGTGGGCCCTCCGCAGCACAGATTGAAAAACTGAAAATCGAATGTGGAAGAACGAGACTCCTAACTAGACATATACGACTATATGTTGTGATCTCATGGTAACTTTGTTAGGATGTGGCAGATGGGACTGCTGCAACACCGGCACATGTTTACATCTTCTGTCATCTGTTTACATTTTTGTGCAAGGATGATAGTGGAGAAACCCTACATTTTACCGTGTAAGCTAGGGAACATAGACAAGCTCTAATTTCTTGCAAGTGACACTGCAAAATGGTCTGGACAGCTCCTGCATTGCGTGTATCCCTCCACTGCCAGATTTAATCATCAGCCTCTTTTTGTGTGAATATTTTTTACATTTTTTGAAGTAGAAGTTTGAAGTCCAATTACTGCTAAAAACACAACTTCGCCTCGTGCAAGTACATTCATGCCAAAAGAGAACAATGCACACTGTAATGCCAGTCAAAAATAGACTAGATTGCGGATATGCCTCAGGTGAAATGAGAGGGAGAAGATGTGATTAGACACAGTGGGGATTCCTTATCCTGGCCACACAGCTGAATAAAACAGCAGGCTATTAAAGAAGATATGCTATTTGCATACTCTTATCATTCATTTCTCTCCAGCTGGCCATACCAAGGTGGGCTGGTAGGACTGAGACTCTCAACTGGTTACCATGCAACAGAAAGTAAATGTGGGCAACTAAACGTGTCAACGTGAGTACAATAGAGCTTGGTGATATCACAGGTTTAAGCTGATTTATTACGCAGACTGACAATGTAGTGTAGGTGGCACAGAACGGATATGTTCCCCACTCCCTCTGCAAGAAAATAAAACTGGTTTACAGCATTATAAACACAGCAGACACGCAATCATGTCCATTGTGAGAAAATCCTGGACTCCCTGTGACCAAAAGGTCTGATCAGGGTTTTACATCGGATAAGATGAAGCCAGTATTGAACGTAATTTGTTTAAGCCGGTGACATGAGAGTTTCAGAGAGCATTACATCATGGGTTTTGTAGCATTAATGTTGGTAGACTAGTGACTTTATTAAAGTTCATTTATAGTTATTCTTCAGCATTAAAATGTTCAGTCAATCTTAAGCCGTAGGTGTTTGTGTAACGTGTTTTGCTATGAAGTCATGACAGCTGAAAAGGAGTTCAGATCATCCTCTGATGTCTTTACTGCAGTAATAACACAGATCATAGATGATGAACTCAGAAAGATGGAGTGAAAAATCAGAGTGAGAACTGGCTGCAGTAACACAGTGAGTTTATTTTGTTAATGATGTTTTCTTATGTCATAACATTTTATCTCAGTGTTGTCGCCTACATTTTCATTTAATTTTCATATACGTTTTCAGAACAGTTAGACCTGCCATTTTGGCTTACATTTAAACATTTAGTTTAATTTGCAAGCCAAATTGCTGCATGTTATTGAAATCATTTTCTTTGACATACTGTAGGTCTGTAAATGATTTATGATATATTTCAACCTTCATTGTGATAAATAGGCTTAAAAAAACGGTGCTTTTTGTGACATCTTGTTTGGTTATGGCTAGGACTGAAATTTTTACTCACTTCAGAATAATCATCATTCTGCCAAAATAGTATATCACAACATCATATTTGTCCACATCCTCCAGCAAGAGAGAGAGAGAGAGAGAGAAAAAAGTGACTCTGAAAATAAAAAAAGATGCTACTACTTTCTTTTTTCTCTTGTTCTCCTCTCATCCCCCTTAACTTCCTAATCCCATTTTACTTTTGCTGGGCACACAAGCACACAATCTGTTGTGACTGCTCACAGGGCTTTGACTGGTGTGTTGTCATGCCAACAGTGTGACAAATCCACACTTTGTGCGCTAGATGAGGGAGGAGGCCACGGCAGGACGGTGTATAGATGGCTATATTTAGCCTCTCATTAGGTAGCACAACCACTCAGACATTAATCAATACTTATTCAGCTATGGAGACGCTGTAAAGCTTAATGCCAGATAGACAAAGAGGGACAGAGGGGAGAGCGGCGGCGAAATAGAATGGAACACAAAGAGCAAGAAGACATTGAGATAGTGAGATGGTGACGGTGATGGGAGAAAGGGAGGACACGAAGACGGGGAAACAGGAGGGAGACAAGAGGAGTGGAAAAGGTACGAGCCTGACATAAAGAGCACACTAATAAACCAGTGTAATAAACTTGAACTCTATCATTTCCCCACAGTGGAGTAATTCATGACTGTTAGATTGACTCAGTGGCTCTTAATGAAATCCAGCAGTATTTTAATTGATAATATTAGAAATGTTCAGATCTCCTTATGCCACTCTTCCATTACATGAGCCCACACTTCCTTCTTTGTGTCCAGCATTTCTTTTTACCTTACAAACCAACAGTATTAAGATGTTTTGTGTATTTTTCTAGGCCTCCAAAGCAGTCAGTAAGGTGTTCCCAAAAAAATATACTCTAAATAAGGTACAGAAAGAAGTAGTAAGTACTGAGGGGTGGGGGTGGGGGGGAGAAATAGTACAATGACGAACGCATAGCAGCACTTATCTCCCAAATCGAGCAGCAAGAAATACTACAGCACTTTATTTCCCTCTTCCCCACTCTGAAATCTAATTCCTGGCATTTGGAGGCCATTTGGAGCAGATCGATGGGGTTAACGCCCGTAGTAATCTGTTTGACCGCCTTGGGAGATGGCCAAGGAAGGTGTGTGTGTGTGTGTGTGTGTGTGTGTGTACGAGGGGTGGGGTAGGTAGTTTGAGGGCTGATCATGGAAGAACCGTGGATGGAAACTCAAGGGAGGCATATAATCCTGTCTAATGCTGAAGATCCATCCACAGTAAATTTACTTCAGACAACCACATGCTTGACATGCTGGACTCTGACTTAAGTTTGTCTTTCATCCCTGCATTCATTACAATACCGAGGCTACTGTATATTTACTGTTTACAGAGGGTGTTATATCTTGTATGGACTGTAAAGTCCTTTGAGGCAAATCTTGATTTGTGATATTGGGCTATATAAATAAAATTGAATTGAATTGTTTTTACTTGCCCATAATGTCTCATTCTCAGCCAGACATTTCAGTGGCATAAGTTTACACAATCACCTTTACCTTTTAGAGAATATCACTGATGGGACAGCTGGCTATGAATGACTTTATTTCAAATACTCCATTACTGTCTCCATTACATTTTCCTTCTCAGTGAACTTAACAAGAAGCTATACCGAGATTCATCCTTATTGATTTATCATTACACAGTGACATTATTCTACTATTATGGTGCTACTGATAAATCACACTCAATTAGGCTGAATGTGAGGAAATGGCTGCCCTGGAATACTGCAGTTAAATGCAGTTTTTCTTTTTTTCCTTATTTCATGAGATAATATAACATTAAAATGATGAACATTTTCTTTATTAAAAGGTCCAGTGTGTAAGATTTAGGGAGATTTAGGAGGATCTAATTGCAGAAATGGAATACAGTACTAATAATTATGTTTTCATTATTGTATAATCATACAAAGGAGATTCATTTGGTTTTTGTTACCTTAGAATGAGTCATTTATAGCTACAGAGGGAGTGGGTTGCCTTTCATTGCCATGCTGCACCACCATGTTGCTACAGTAGCTCAGAACAGACTTCCTCTTCTTCTTTTTCCATTTTGTAGCGGGTGGCATGCGGCATTAAGGCGTTTTACCATCACATACTATGTGAGAGAGCGGACCAGAGTTAAGAGAACTACTACTACAAAACTACTCAACTCTATAAAGTAGACAAGCCACATCTTCAAAATACAAACGCCTCAACTGTGACAATGCCCATCTGATTGCCGACTGCAGTACAGTAAGCTTTCAAAACCAAGAATTAGATGACAGGTATTCCCTTTTCACCACAACTGTGTGTCCAAACGCCCTGTAGGGGATCACCAGAATGTGTGTTGTATGTGTGTGATATTGTGACAAGAACAAGAGCTGATCAGAGCACCAGGCTGGAGCTAACCATGATGAAATGCCTTGTTAGCGCTGCAAACAGAGGCAGCTGCACCTGTCTCTCGTTTAATGGCAAATTACTGCACACAAATCAGCAACCTGAGGTCCAACACTGCACGTATAGTACGCGTGTGCATGTGTATGTGTTTATGTATGTGCGAGAGAGCAATATGAGAGGGGAGGAGGACAATGGAGAGAAGCATGGAGGGAAGAAGCCTGATCTGATGTCACAAGCAATCTGCTCTTCACGCACACTGCCTTTACTGATGAGGCCAACAGCACAGGTGATTACCTAACAAAAAGCTCAAGGATTTCAACAAAAATGTGTCTCTTTACTGGTTAACATAGCATGTATACATGTGGCTGGCACATATTTTAAGATAATACCATATGTAGGGGTGGAACAAAATACTGATATGGAAATATATTGTGCAATATATAGATAATATAATATGCCATCTTGTACTGGTCCATGTACTGGCTCATTAAAACATGGAGACACTGCAGGTGCTTCTCAAAGTCAAAGAAGGATCCTTCAAGGATTCATTTACGTAAAGCTACGTCATCAAATTTGGTCCAGGATCCTGGAAAGGACTGAGTACGGTATATACTTTTTTGGATCCTTAGCATTCTTTAAGTACCCACAGTCCTACGTGCTCGAGTCTTTTAAAAACTGTTCGACCATTTCACTGGCGGAATATGCATTTAAATATAAGTTGGCTATCGTATTAGGCAACGTAAGTTTATTACGTTATATAGTGCATTTTACACACAAAGGCAATTCATTGTGCTTATACATAAATAAATGGAACATCCAGAGGGGGGAAAAAACCCCCTCTGGAAAGATAGAAATATTATAATATAAGAAAAGGAAGTACATAAAATCAAAAATAAGGGAATAATATAATTAAAGAATTATTTAAAGAATTAAAAGAAGGTCCAGAATTACATAGCAATACATCATACAGTGCAATAAAAACAAGGTATAAGTTCAATCCCAGACACATGAAAAGAGATGTAGACATTTTTAAACTGCATTTAAAAATGTCTACATTTTGGTTTGTTCTATGGTGCAGCAGAACAGCTAAATGCTACTTCACCTTTATTGTAAAGGTCTAAACGTATTTATTAGTATTCTGCTAAACACTACTGTCAGTGTAAATGTGTAATAATTAGCAACATACCAGTTTCAGTTAGTGAGGCAGACTGACTGAAACAGTATAGCTTCTTATTATTACCACCCTCATTTCTATTTTCATTTTCATCTATTAATAACTGTGTCAAATATATGTGTTACTGAACCACAGAATGGGGGCGGGTCCTTTTCAATGACGCAACCTACACATTCGCTGCTCTGTTCCATTCATGGATGTATTCATCAGTAGGACCTGACTACAAAGGAAGGATCCTTGACTTTGAGAAACAGTTAGCTAAGGCATTCCTCTGCCAATTTGACTTACCAGAGAGGATTAATGGCACACGTGGACATGGAAGCTGCCACACTAACCCAAGACTCTACACACTTCTTTGTCATGTCATCTCAGTTCAGTTTATCTCAATTCTGTGACTCCACGATGCAATGAATATATACAAAATTCCTGCTTACTGTCCCTATCGTAGAATTTCAGAATGACTCTATCGTAATGCAGTCATTATCGAGGGGAATGTATTGTAATAGTATCATATCATAAGTTACTAGTCTTACACCCACAGATTTTTCAACTGTGTGTAGTGTTATATCTATAGCTGTGTACAAACCTTATTTCTACTAGTTTCTTCCTTTCATCCAGTGAGCAGAATTTCTGGAACTTCCCTCTTTGGCTTCAGTGTTTTGGGCTTGAAATATCTCGCTCATGAAAAAAGACGAGCAACCATGCAACCCCCAAACACCTTCAACAATGTGGGGTGCATTCATGATAAAACCAGAGGCACAACATACATACTGAAGTGGTGTATTGGACAGCTTTGCACTGTCAACATATACACACAACCACAGCTGCACATGTACAGTACATATCTTTTGTACCTTCATATTGCATGTTTTGTTAATATTTTCCTGGTTTGAGCATTGCAGAGCAGTGCAGTGGAGCAGATGCAAAAGGCTCGCCTCATCCAACAGCTACATCTGCATCCTGCATGCACTCCCCATTGAATTACTTCCACATCTCCAAGCCAGCAAAGGAAATGTGAGCCAAGCTGAATCCAGTGATTGCTAAAACATATGCTTGGCATTATAAAGCCCTATAGAGTTAGCAGGGTGCAGCCAATAGGTCAGATCTAAAGGAGATTATCTATTTCCCCATGTACAAACCCAACTAATCCTCTAAACTCCGTCATGGCTGTCAATATCAACTTCTCTCGGAGGACGAACGGGAAGTGCATGTATATGTGTGGAAATCAGTCTGTAAAGTTAGAATACTTCAAAATGTACACAGCTCTACTTACGTAGATGTTCCTGGTTGTATATCACTACAATTTGATAATGGGGGCTCCCTTGAGTTCATTGGGGTCATTAATCTGTCGATTAAGGTCAACATTTCCCTCTATGGGCTACTGGCTTAACTTCTCACACCACATTAGGAGCCTCGTCTCATCTCATTCCATCCTTATACACTCAGATCTTCAAGAAGCTGGAGCTATTTGTTCCCCATCAGTAGGCTGCTTAAGCAATTGAGGAGGGTCCACTAGGGTATGACACATCAGCCTCCAAGCCTTGTCTTTCACATTCTAAATGACCAGGCAGGCATGACTGGCAGGTAATTCACAGACTTTAAGAACCAGTGTGAAAAGCAATAGCCAAAGCTTTTCAGTGAGATACATGGAGAGGGAGAGAAAGGGAGGAAGAAGAAAAGGGGACGAAGCAGAGTTGTGTATGCAGTGAGCATCAAGGCTCTTTGTGGTAACATTTAGACATCGGGCCCCGGAGTATTCGAAGAGAGTACACACTGATTGAGTGAGAGGACTAAAATAGAGACAAGGAAGGAGTGAACAAAGTTGTTTTTTCCCCCCAAACTATTCGTTTACATTGCATGCCTCAAACGCAGAAAAAAAATGGAGGGATCCTACTCTTGTCTGGGGAGAGACTGGCCTTTAAAATCCACTGCGACAGACTGACTGATGGCAGTTTGCCCTCTATCTCCTCCTCTCTCTCCCTGCAGTCTGGCTCTTGTTATTGCAGTCAATCTATCTCTCGCTTTCTGGAGAGCTCAGATGGCCACCAGGATAACCATGATGGCATGCTGGAAGCCTCTTCGGTGGTGACAAGTCTCTCTCTTTTTCACTTTCTGTCTCTCCACACACACACACACACACACACGCACACACACAGACACACACACAGATGTCACCCCACTGCATTTGCTTATTCCTAAACACACATATACTGCAGAAGATAAATTATCCTTGAGCAAATGCATTCCAAAACATGACTTTGAACAAATACATACACACAAAAGCTCACTCATGAATCCGAGATAAGCTCAAATTGGCCTGCGATATTAAAACTCACGGTGAACACATTGCACCTTTATTAGCAATCTGTGCTGTGCAGGAAGCAGACGCTGTGTTAAGCCTATTACAGGTTGTAGTGCTTTTGACGAGGCCTGACAACAGCTGGAACATGTTGCACTAACCAGTGAGGGGGGTCGGACCAAAGTGTAATCCCACTGAACTGAGCCAGTCACTCCCCGAGGAGACACTGGACAAGAGGAGAAGGAAGGAGATGGGAAAACAGAGCAATTAAAGTGATGTTCTCAATCAACTTTTTTCCACTGTAAATAATTTTTGCAGTTGCAGATCTAATTTAAGTTCTTTCACACCACACAGTCTTGGTGACAGGTGCACAGGACTGTCCATTTACTGTGAAAGCCAGGCTGAGGCTGATGGGAATATGGTGATTTGGGCATTTAAAAAAAAGGTTTTAGGCAAATGTTAATTTTGTCCTGATGATGAAGGTCATCATCAAAGTCATTACAATTCATCCTGAGGGGGACAAAAATGGCAATCCATCCAACAGTCGTTGAAACTTTTCACTCCAAACATAAATAAATCTAACTTACAAATCTAAAGTGAAAAATTGAAACTGGTGGAGGAAAGTCAGGGAAAAAGTCATTTGGATACATCATCTGAGCAGACGGACATCTGTTCAAAGGTTACTGGGACACATCAGTGTGTAACAAAATGGTGAAATTACAGACACTGATTGCCGTCCATAAAACTGCTACTTTTGCTAAGAAGTCAACATACACGGGCTGGCTAGAGAAAAGAAAAAAAAGACATGCACATCCAAGTGTTCAAATATGTTGGGTATGTTGGACAACAACAAAAATATAAAAACTATGAATGCAACATCCTTGGTTCAACTGTCAGACGTTCTATCTCCCATAGTTTTCTTTCGTCTCTAGTTTCCTTTATTCCACAGAATGCCCAAAAAATATTTGTTAGTGTAAAGTTTATTGCAGAACACTGGCAAGAGTGGCAAGAGAGAGGCACTCTAATTAAAATGCATCACTCTTGCTATGTTTACATCTAGCATCCACACTACTCCGGGCATTTTAACCTCCCAAAAACAAAGTGTTTTGGAAATGCAGAGTCTTTGAGAATCAATGTTGCAGACACCCGCATTCACTGTCTGATTGGGTCGGATCAGTCACTACGTATCCTTCCCTGATTCACTGCACCCCTTTCACGTGAGCCTTTCTGGAAGAAAACAAAACGTCACCCTTGACTAACAGCATTTAATACAACATGGATGCTAAATTACAGGGAACTCTGCCCTTGTCTCTTTTAGCAGCTGTTGTGCAGTTACAGTTTGTTTTTTTATCACGATACTAGTAACTACATTTACAGCAGACGAGCTGTTTTTCAAGCAATTTGCGACCCTTGTTCAGTGGCGCTATCAGCCCCCTCGTCATTTGCATTTCAAGCACGGTAGAATGTTTGGAGATTATTTCAGAAACTTTGCCAAAATGCTCATTTTCATTTTTAAACAGCATTTTAAAACGAAAACGTATTAGTGTGGATGTAGCCTGAGTTCCCCATGAATGATAACTCTGACCTGACAAAAGGTAATGTTACATACCAGCCCAACAAAATTTGAACACAAGATTGCAATAAATGTCATGTTTTCTAACTTATAAAAGCTCTTAGTAACCACAGTGCTGCCCCATACGTGACTGGTGTATCTGCTAACTAGTAAATGAGAAAGACTAGAAGAGAGGGAGATGTCGACAGAGAACAGGAAGCAGAAAAAGAAGGGGAGAGAGTCCATTATCACATTATTTGTTTCTTCCTGTTCTCTACTTTCTCCCATGGATGAATCCTCTAAAGCTGTGCTGGAAAATGGAAGGCTGTTAGCAATTGCCTTCTTGGTTTGGAGAACCATAACATTTACTTCTAATACACACCTACAAAACGCTATAAAATGTCTTTTCTTTTTTTTTTAACTCAAGGCATTTCATCATATACTTTTTTGCTCTTTTTTTTAAAATCACTGACATCGGAAACCTCAAATGGACTCAAAATGAAAAATTGCTACCCTTCAAGATACTTGTTAGATTATGTTCGTGCTCTTCAACTGAAGCAGCCTATAAACGGAATAATAAGGGAGCACATAAAAACCCTCATAAATTTCTTGTCAATAGGAGATATTAAACCTTTATAGACAACAACAGTGGAAGTTTCAACCTAGCCTTTCCTGTCACTCGGTCTCCCTCTCAGACTGTAAAAAAACCCAACAAAACCAGAGGGTCAAAGCACAAGCGGGGATAACCTTTATAATACCATGAGGGTTCTTTTCGTGATCATGTTCAACCAAAGTCACAGAAGTTGTGTATAACATGTAACTCACTGTTTGGAAGGGCACTTTTCCCACCATAATCATCACGCAGGTCACGTTTGCGTTTGTGTCTTCAGACGACATTGCCAGAAGTCCTTCTTACTATTGGTTATCTAATAACATCCACTTATAGAGCGGAAAACAAAACCATACACTGCCGTTGACATTTAGTCAGGTCCAAAAGGACAAACACGGGCATATTACTCATCCTTCTCTGAATTAGTGGGACCATTTTCTATTGGTAACTTTTTTTTCGACAAGGCAAAACGTTGTCTTTATTCTACACAAAACAGATGGGAGTCTGGGAAGTGTAGGCATGGTGGAGTGTGGAATTGGATTCAGAAAAAAATGCCCGTCATATTGGATGAGTGGGTGTACGTAGGTCTGTGTTTGTGTGTGTGTGTACAAAACAGGATAGTGAAAAGCATAGTTCAGGTTGTCCCTCGTTGCAGCCTAGGGATTCTTCTGTCCATGCGCATCAATCTTGTTACAGCAGAACGCCGCCTCCAAGGAATCCTGGCCTGCATGGACTCGGTTTAGATTTAGTACCCCACTTTTATCCCTCTTCTATTTTCCCCACCCACTATTTCCTTTCTCTGTTTAATCAACATATCACTCCACCACTCTCATTCTTTCACACACATGCTTTTTTGTGCCTAACACTTACTTGCGCCTCCCTGTCACCCACTGCTGCAACCAAATCACTTCCCACCTCTCATTCATCCCTTCCCTCTCTCTCTCCTCTCATCTCTTGGTTTCAGGAGATTTAAAGTTATTAAGGGTCATGGCTGTAAGCATTGCATCATTAACACATCTTCTCTGGATGTGAACGTTGTAGGTTTCTGCTCAATCCAATTAATTTCTTAGTTAATAATCTAACCATATATTTCAAAAGGATGCTTTTGGAAGACTGGACTGACATAACATGGCAAGGAAATGTGCTTATCAGTCATTAACATTAGCTGAAAACGGATTAAATAGACAATGACAGGAGAGCACAGAGGACTGCAGATTAACTGCTGAAGGTAAATGGATAATGACATCCAAGAAAAATGAAAAATATACAGCACAACGTGTACTGAGCAGGGTGATTTACTTCAAACAAAATAAGGAATATTCATATCTTTCTATGCTTTCAAAGCACCTTAGGCTAAATGTTACCCCAAATTTTTACATTGCGAATATATATTTGTATATCTCATTCTGTATTTCTTCTTTATATTTAAAGTAGACAGAGACAGGGGAGAGAGAGGAAATGACATGCAGCAAATGGCCCGGGCCAGATTTGAACCTTAAGTTGGGGTCTGGTTTCTTCCCTCAGGAAATGCCGGGTATCCCTTTATTTCCTGCATTATGGTGAACTATTATGCGTTATTCTGTATCAGTTTAGAAATGTCTATTTATGTAAAGGAAAACACAAAATTCACGTATCCCCTGCACCCCCCCTGAATCTACGCCTAAAGCAACAACACTATAAGGGGGTTAAAACGGCTGACCCCGGGGACATCTTTGGTGAAGTTATTATATGGGGACAAACTCCTTAGTGGTATACAGGGTGTATACGGAGGAATAACAAAGCAGTGGACTTGAACACAGGCCAGTGTTTGTGTCGTGGTTAAAACTGAAAATAATTTTGTTAATTTCTGTGTGTTTGTTTGTTATTATAACCATGATGGTGGTCATAATGTACCATTCTTATTGTTCTTTTTGAAAAGTTCTTTTCAAATCTTAATTGTGGCATTGTCACAGTCTAAATGCAAAGTCTTGCACACTTTAATGTCACCGGTAGTAGTTGAGTCATTTGTCTTGCTTCCTGCACCCACCATTTTGTGCAATTTGTCCTCCTGCCTGTGGGGGCGATAAAGCATCTTAGAGAGGCACTAGACCGGCAAATCTGCGAACTGCCAATGCCAAAACTGTCATTTTGAGAGTCATTGGTTTTCACCTTATTTGACAACTCAGCCTTGTACATGGTTCATGCTCTACCAGGTGACCTACCTGAACACTAAACTGAGAATATATTTATAATAATGACCACCATTTACCAAAACACCAAAACATTTCTGTTGCTTTTCCTCCCAACTTCACACTTGATACTTTTTTTGTATTGTTTGGACCCAGAGTCCCAGTCATTACTC
>JAPQRN010000003.1:5652795-5693076 GCA_037367275.1 Coranthus polyacanthus | reverse complement strand
GTCACATTGACTAGGAAAGTCCACTGCCATCAGTATCCAGTGTCCACTCAATGTCACCAACACATGCAGGGAGATGTACACACAAAACCTGTGCACAGTGGGATTCATCAACCAGTGCATATTTAACCAGGATGGAAGCCATGCCAACAGTGTTCACAAACAGTCATCAATCACCACGGCGCTACGAGCGCACAACACATTAACACACACACTAATACACACAAACACATGCACCGTCCAACCAGGTGGTCAACTGTTGTCTCACAATATCTCATTTCCGGGCCAAATAAGCACTTGACTTAGAGGCATTGACTGTGAGTGCTTGTCGTTTCTAATGAATCGCTTATTGACTGGCCTGTTTTGAGGTGACTGGAAAGACACAGCAGCAAGAGGAAAGAGTCCCTCTCTCGCTTTCTCTCTCACTACAGGGGGACGGCAAAGCAGGAATGTGACAGCCCGAGCAATCGGACAATACTGTCTCGTCGTTTGAGAAGCTGACGTGCGACACTGTGTTGCCATAGCTACCGAGAAAGAAAGAGAGGGGTGATGAAAAGAGGAGGGAGAGCAGGGGCTAGACTGCAAAGGAAAATTAATTTGTGTACAAGGCCATGTCGCAAAGAAAATTGCATTTTTCCCTTAGATGGGGACAGAGGGAGAAGCCGTTAGAGTCCAAAGCTTGTGTGGATAAAAATGAGTGTGAATGTGTGTGTGTATGTGTCTTCAGCAAGCCAGATGCCATCTCAGTGGATTGTAAGCAGAAGTGTTGCAGAATGTCAGAAGGCTCTTCATTACAGAGGCTTTTAAATAAAACAGACTGAAAGGCTTAAAATAAGATGCAACCCATGTAGCAAAATACACATACTAATGCAAAGCAAAAACAGAAATGTAGGAAACGAAACAGTGATGAATTCAGTGTGTGTGTGTCACATTCCTTACACACAAACACTAGGAGGCAGAAAAGAACATGTGCAAGAATACACTTTGCATACATCTCTGTCATACACACACACACACACACACACACAGAAAGATTTTTCTCTTTTTGTGGCATGACGAGTCGTCTGAATTCCACGGCTCTAAGTAGGTCATGCAGCCTTTTCAGAGTTTCACTCCTCCCCACGCTGCATCAAAAATGCATAAATCCCTGCACATTCTCCCTGCTAGCAGCTTCCCAGGCCGGCTAAAGCACATCTTTAGTGAGTCTAATCCCATCAAAGGTGGTTCTGCTGGTATGTAAACACAACATGGGATAAAAATGCCTTCTCTGGCAGTTACATTCATGTCTGCTCTTCATCTTTTGGAGGAATGTTCATGAAGTTACGGTGCAGTAATAAACTTGGTGAAATGCTACCAACGGTAATGGTGGAGGAGAGATATGTAGAATACATAGTGTTGTAGCCGTACTCAGGTTAAAATAAAAGCAGACCAAGCTTTTTGGTTCCCACTAGCACAGCTTAGGTGGATGATGATGTTATCTCCAAAGATACACTCCACTGTCAGATGAGGCGAATGGGGGGGATACAAAGTGACGCAGGTGAGATAAGCACTGGCACGCTGCTTGACAATGGAGGAGTAATCAAGAGATGGTCCCTTTTCACAGTGTGGACTTTTATTCTTCAGCTGTTTCATGCCTCTTATAAATACTTTTAATGACTTAAAATATAATGTATAAAAACAACATGTCTTTCTTATTCTATATTCAAGAAATAACTACAATTACGTGTTTGTCATTTCTGCCGCTAGGGTTCCCTCAATCAAAACAGTGACAGAATATGTTGTTTGAGGATGACATGAAGTAGCGTGGGATCATGTGAGTTGTTTTTACCACGACTTCAGACGAAGATCTGATGTGATTCAGACGAAAACATGTTTACAGACGAGGCAGTGCATTAAAGTTTTAGTCACATTATGTTTATAGTGTTATATTATTTAATTCTAATGAACTAGTCGCAAGTAATGTAAGCAAGAATATGACACCATGGACAGGAGGCCAAATGAAATGGGCTGTTACATTGAATGAAATGATGGATTTCTCTGAAAACACTGTTGGAAACATTTGACACAAGTACGCAAGTCAGCATAATATTTAACATAAGGGTAAGGGTCTGTAATCTCTGATTGTCTAGTTGAAATGTTGAAATGTAGCTTTAAATCCTTGGCACTCTTAATTCATGAGAGTTGTGCTAAAATATAGATGGACATTTTATCTTTGCTTGGGGATATGACAGCAATTCCTTATGTCAACCCAAAGTTCATTCTCTCACTTTGAGTATTGAGTTCATCTATAAATGAATAATTGAGTAGATCACAATAATAGTCTTCCTCTGTTACATCCCAATCTCTGACCACTGAGCCACCCATGGGACCACAAGTGACAGTCATTGTCAGTGACTCTTGCCGACTGCATCACCTATCACTGTGCTCCTGCGTGTGTGTATGCAGGTTCTTTGTGTGTGCCTGAATAATTTAAAAGAGAGCAAAATGCCCATTCTAAATTACATGTAAGAAAACCACATAAAGGAAAGCTCTGAATGCATGACTGAAGAAGCATTAGATAATGTATCAATTTATCCAGCCTCCTTATAATTCTGTACAACACTTGCCATTTCTTCCGCCATCTGAAATGTTAAACTCTCACCCCAAAGCCATTGCAATTTCCTGCAATGTAATTTATTACACAATGATCCGGGAGGTTTGAAAAATCAATCGAGGAGATCCAGCGGTAGGAGACACTTGTTTCTCTTGTCACCTACGCCAGATACGTTTTCCTTACCCCAACCTGCTAGATGAGAACCAAATCACAGCCTGTAACCTCCAAGCTCCAGGTAAACACACTGAACCAATTTTGCTGCCATTTATGCACTCAGGACACATAAACATAAAAGAACAAGAGATGAAATTGGAAACGTCTCCACACATAATGATCAGATTGACCTCTCACAAATTAATTCTTTTAACATTTAAAGTTAAAGCAGAGACTGGCTTCCAAGATGCAAATACTTTTATTTTTTGGTGCAGCAGAAAACTTTATTTTGCTGCTGTCCTTTGGGAATGCATATCTGTCAGCATAGTCAACATGTAATATTAATGAAGAAGCTACAAAAGCTGTCAATAAGAATAGACTATAAGAAGCTAGTCATAAAGACAGGCCTAAAGCCAGTATTGAACCCTACCTCATAAATAAATCAAGCGGTGTTCGCCACCCTCAGTTTCTCAATCACGAAAGTCTGCAGGACTGCATATAGCGGAGACAGAAAAGATGCTACTGCGCATATAAGAGAAGATACATACTTGAGTCATACTTTATTGTACACATGCTCAGTCTCCTTTTATATTATAATGTACATAGTAAAACAGATGCACAATGAACAGCTTTTTAAACTCTGTTTTGTTTAAAAGGTTTACGTGTCAGGTCATAACTCTAAAGAGGGGTCCACAATTTAATCTCTATTCTGTTTAATATTTCTATGAAACAAAGAGTCAATATCCCATGTATAAAACATCCACTTTCCCTTGACCTCACTGTGAATGAGAAAGTAAAATCTGCGTTTTTTGGAGCTCATAAAGTGTCAGTTCCCTGTCCTGTTTACTTTGATGAGTGTTGAACTGTAGATAAATGCATCTTACTCTGGGTCTTTCTTTAGCTTTTGCAACAGGGATTACTCTGGATCATTAGAATGTAAGGCCGAATAAGAAAGAAGTGGTGAAACCCAACAGCATCATAAAACAAAAGGAAACTGTGATTTTATTTTCACAACTTTAACTTGAACTTGTCAAGCTTTGGAGAAAAAAAATCATTGCAAACTTCTTGTTAGGAGATATACTATAACTGAAAAACTGCTAGAAAAAGGATAGAGGCTGAATTTTTATAAAGATTTTATACTCTTATAGTCCTGTGTATCATTAAAGGAGGTTCACTACAAAATAACTCCTTGTTTGGCGAGTCCAGTTCTTTCACCACATCTGACATCAGATAAACTGGATCAGGGGTTCCCAAACTTTTTCAGCTCAAGACCCAAAAGAGAAATCCGGTGTCTCCTTGGGACCTGAGCGTACAAAAACACAGGATGAACTGCCATAACATCTGCACTTTTCCCTGACTCTTCTACCATCAAAACACTGCACACAGCATCTGAAATGAACAGACCAGTGAAGCAAAAAAGAACACGCTTTCCACTGACTCTGCCTAATTCAAATAGAGTAGAAAAGTATTCAGATTCTTTACTTCAGTAAAAGTAGAAATACCACTACGTATAAATACTCCATAACTAGTCCAGAATTTAAAATGTTACTTTGGTAAAAGTACAAAAGTTTTTAGCAAAATGTAATTTTAAAGTATCAAAAGTAAAAGTAGGATCTACTTATTCTGCAGAATGGCTTGTTTCAAGGTGTTATTATTGAATATTTAATTATTCTGTCCATTTTAGATTACTACTGCATACATAGTACTGGATCATCTTTTTTATGCAAGTGTCAATTAATGTAGTGAAGTATAAATAAAAAGTAGCTTAAAATTGAAATACATTCCACCAATTAAAATGATGGAAGAGTTTTAATCAAGTCAATTGGAGACCAATTAAAAAAGGTTCAGTGATCCATTTTGGGTCCCAACCTCAAGATTGGAAGAGGTTGAATTGGATGACTGAGGTACATTTTCATCTTCGATAAGGGCTTTTTTTTTTCTTTCCATTTAACTTACTTCACGATACAGCACAGTAAAGCACAACTGCAGAGCTTCACCCTGCGAGGATGACCATACACTAGCGTAATACCTCCCTAAGCCAGACCACAGTGAAGGGAAATCAAAACCTATTTCCATCTCAGGAAGAAGCCAGGAAGATACAGTCTAATTCAGGGGTTGTTTTGGCCTGCAGGGGGAGGGATGGGAGTCTTCTTCAGTTTGAATCTCCCAAACTTTTACAGCACAGGCAGCTGAGTCTAATGAGTGTTGTTGAGCTCCGGTAAGCATGGGCTACATGGGCAGTTACAGAACACCACACTCCTCTTCCTACCTTCTCTCTTGACTGTGCAATGCCCAGTGGCTTCTTTTCTTTCCCAGTGAACCAAAAACCTCTCACACGCAATGTGTCATACAAAGACCAAGATGCAACGCAGAAATAAATACACCCCCGGGGCCAAAACGCAGTGCTCTTCTTGCGCTTTTGTGCTTGGTACCTTTTTACTTCGTGTATGTTTCAGAATGTGCACATGCGTGTGTTTAAAATGTACTAGTGTTTACTCAGCTGAGAAAATCCGGAAATCCTCAACAGCAGCTGCCCAAGGGTTCACTTCTAATTGCCCCCACCACAAGTAGGCCAAAGCAGTTCATCACAAATTGACAAAACAAAAGACAAACACAAAGCAGAAGCATACCACCGCGGGCTGCCGGGGTTCTTATATCTCCATTTAATCCTCAGAAGACTTTAGAGCTTCTATTTAAAGATGTGTTTAAAAGCCTCAGGCGACAGTAATGAGCCTAAGTGACGTGCCATATAAACAGTGGGTCTATAAAGTAGATAAACAAGAATAACTATTAGGAGGCACAAATAATGAACAAAAACAATAAGAGATTCAAAGAAAAAAGGAAGATAAGATAAAAGTCACTGTGTACTTCTGCTTGCCTGCCCACCTGATTTCCTGTAAGTATGCATGCCTATAATGTCTTCAGTGTATGTGTGTGTCTGTTGCCCTCTCCGACAGGCAGTAATGAATAAAATAACAGAGGAGGAAGATGAACTCCTTCCTCTGAACTCATCAGGCAGACATTGGCATGCACCACTGCCTCCAAGATGGCTGCATCTCTGCCTCCCTCTTGCTGTTTGCTACAGCCAGCAGTGGGAAAGCACACAACAGGGGGAAATAGAGTAGAAGATTCATACAGTATAAAAGATGTCTGTATGAATTTGCTACCTAGTTGAAATGGTTGAAAATTTGTTTTTTTTTCCCCACAACATTCTACATTACAGAAGACAAATTTACAAAAAAGGCTACTTGTAAAATGTAGCTAAAAATAAGAACTAAATGACGTACAAGTCAAATTTCATTGATTCGAATGAGCTAAATCTGGTCATCAATTGGATCTAATTGAATACTTAAAAGGTTCAGTGTGGGATATTTAGTGACAGGTGGTGGTGGAGTTTCAGATCGCAACCAACAGTATATCCCCTGAGGGTGGCCTTGAGGGTCCCTTGTTAGAGTCAGTGTTTGTTTTGTCCATTCTGGGCTTTTTAGTTAACTCTGGTCCACACTCAAATATAGGTGACATCAATGCAATCCCGCTATAAAATGGAAAAAAGAAGGAGAGGATGTCTGTTCTAAAGTACTGTAGAAACATAGTGGAGGCAACCTGCTCCAACTGTAGATATAAACGACTCATTCTAAGGTAATGGAAATACAATAATAATTTTTGTTTATTACATTTTCATGTGAATATACACTAATTTTGAATATTAGATTGCAATTAGATCCTCTTAAATCCCTCAAAATCTTACACACTGGACCTTTAAGTACAGTAATAAAGCATTTGTACTTGGTTACTTTCCAGCGCTGCATGCATATATATACGTTTCAATCCATGTGGGTTTGTGCTGTATCTAAATGTTTAGAGAAGAAATATGAGTCTAAAAATAATAACCAAATGAAGTGCAAGTCAAGCTCTATTGATTCAAATTAGGCAAATCTGCTGAGGAGAATATTTCAGTACAGATCATCAGTCCCATCCCATCCCACTTTTAAATTTGTCTAAAAGCAGTCTGAACATAAAACAGAAACGAAATGAATCGGTGGTAATTTTAAGCTTGTGTACAAAGCACCGCAGGAAGTGAACTGTGGCTCAGGTATGATGATAAATGCAGACTGCTGTGATGGAGGCAGTGTGACTCTGGAGGTTCTTCTTTCATGTGTTTGATGTGTCTCTGGGAGGATGGCAATGCCCCAGGGGAGCAGGCCAGGCCAGAAGGCCTTTGATGAGGCACCTCCACTGGCTGTGATCGGATAAAACTGCTCCCCTCTCATTCACCTGCCCCTGGAGATGATGCTATAACTCTGACGGTCGAATGGATCTGTTGAATAATACAGAGATTCAGTAGTATTGTATTGAAGGTCGAGCTTAGATAGGGTGTTGTTGGAATATTTATAAGACAAGGGAGGTAGGAATATACAGAGCAATGTGCCAATTCAGACAATTTTTGCTGATATTCTGTAATTGCAGTATATCACACTTACTAATAGATCGAAACACAATTGCAGCTCCTCTTCTCTTCTCTCTTCCATGCTTAAATATAATCTACCAAGGGATGCTTTTACTAAACAAAGATCAAACATAGCGACTTTTTGATGACATTAACACGACAGCACAAACTCTTAAGACCTCATACGCAGTCTCAAGTGTTTTGCCATAGTGGAGGCACAAGACTGATACACACACACACACACACGGGCAGAGAAATTATTTAAAATGTGCTCTTCGTCAGAAAAGAAAGCGCGAGGGCGGGATGGAGAGACAGAAATAAAAAGAAAGAATAGCAGGAGGAAGAAGGTAGAGCTCAGGAGTGACAAATGAAGAGTGCATGAGAAAGAGGCACACAAATTGCGGAAGCAAGCGTGACAGATAAGGAGAGAGAACATGTGAATAGGAAGTAGAAAAAGAAGCAAAAGAGTGAGAAAACGAGTAAGGGAGGAGGTAGAAAAGTTCCATCACTGCTGTGATGATGTGGGTGGAAGGCAGCGCGTGGGCAGATTCATGGGAGAGAAGAATGCAGAGGGAACTGGCTCATGACTCTCTCTCTCCCTCTCTTTCTATTGCTGACTCTCCTCGCATCAGCTCATCCACAGAGATGCAGAATGAGCATGAGACTGTACTCTTTTCATGTCTCCACATTCCCGCACACAGCCACAAACCGCTGGTGGATAATGATGGCTGCAGTCATTAGGGGAACAAGGGGAACCATGCCTGTGTTTGTGCCAATGTGTATGCGACTGTGTGCGAGTCAATTGCTTTCCCAGAACAAAGAGTCTTGTCAATCACAGCAGAGCAATCCCACCCTTTTACTTATTGTCACTGGGGGTAATGATGAGATGCAGAGCAGGGTGATAAATACACTGATCAGATCACGTTTTCACATAAACACCAATACTCTCATTCACTCCACTACACACACACAAACCATTTAATGTTTCTGCATGTCTCCGCTGGTCGCCAAGGAAATGGGTTTTTCACTCACATCTTGCTCGGTCAGCCTGCAGCCCATTGCCATGGCAACAGTGAACCTGTTGAAGGGGTTGACTGCATCACCGGTGTTTGGGAGAAACGTTTTCATGTGACGGTATTTGAAAATTTGAATATGTCAACTGCAAAAACTGTGTGTCCATTAAGTGACACAGTAAGCCTGTGCATCTTTTTGTCTGACGCAGCAAGCACTGACGTGTTTCTGCTTCTTTTCTTGATGGTATGTTTGTTCATGTGTGTGAGAAACAGCAGGGTGACGAGGGGTGGAGGGAGAACATGAGTGACAATGAATGTTATTGTCTCCATGGTTGCAGAAGTTAAATGTATTTTTAAATGAACCAATTCATTATAAATCTGCGTTGAGTGTCACATACAGTGTATGTCCTGGTGAGGCTGTTGCCGATAACCAGCAAGGTTTTCATACAATCAAAGGCACTACAATTACCTACATGATGGTCTTTATGCACACATTCCCACTTTGTCTCATACTCTGTCTCTCACACACAAACACAGTGTAGTACATATGCTCACACATGGATCAATAGACCGCTTTTGTGCACATTACAAAATGAAAATGAATACCATTCGATAAAACAACCTCTATCTGGTATTTGTGCATCTGTACTATAGATCATGGACTGCAAAGCTAGAACTAAGGCAGCTTAACTAAATGTGAATGGTAATATGATCACTGTGATTCAGATGGTCAGAAAGGGCCTGTATATATTCCGTCTAATATGAGAAGTATAATGGACAAGTAGTGATTGCTGACACATTACATAAATTATGTGTAAATAATTATAAATCGTTACATAAATGACACTACCCATTTTTTCTTAAGCAACCACTTTCTTTTAACATGCCCTACTTTAAATGACATCATTACTGTAATTAATGATACAGATATTCAGCTAACTGACAGTATCCATTTGTCCTGTCCACCCTGTAACATTCAGGCTATCCTACTTTACTTGTTTCCAATCATAGCAACAGTATTGTATTTAATTATTTGTTTATGCTACCTGTATTTTTAGTACAGAAAACAAGCATCACTGTATCTGTGCCTAAAACTCGGAGATACTGTATTTGAGCAATGATTTTTTTATAACAGAACGCACAGTAGGGTGACAAACCAACATCTATATTACGTTATTCTCTTTAGTGATAGATAAAGACACAAGAAGAACAATGTCATGTTTGGACAGAACTGCAAATTACAAATTCTATCTACACCACAAGTTCTCACACGCTGCATTTCTTAACAATGTTACATGTTTTGGCAGTTGTGATGCTGTTGCGGTTGTTCTTCCTTGTTGCGGGGGAAAGTGCAGGACAGTGCTGATGCTGTGGTTTGTTGCTAAGAAATAATAAACTTGGAGACTTTCACTGGCCCTTTGGGGTTGACTACTAGCACTAACATTGTACATTCAGCAAATGATAACAGGTTTGCAGTATTACATACCTTTTTGGCAACAATGTCAGCCTCTTTGAATAATTACTTGATCGTTTTTCTCTTTTCTTGCTGAGCTTGAAATAAATACCTAAATAAACTGTAACTGTTCATGCAATGCTGCATGTGTTTGGTTAAAAATCTGAGGAAATAAATTGCTCACAAATGTTGGCTATATATTACTGTTAGTGCTAGAGAAGTATATACATTTGTATGCACACAATGAAATGCTACTGTATTTGTACTCCTAATACTACACTACCGTATATTGCACGTATGTACTGTAATACTACTGTAGATTCTAAGGATACGTCAAAGATGATGTAACTAAAGGGGGAAAATTCCAAACTTCGGGTGTAAACACGTCATGGCCTCTTCGAAGAGAGACCAGAGGCTGCTCTGTTTGACTGGAGTCCTATAGAAAAGTGCCTCAGTTCCCTGAAACTTCTATTTTGTGAAAGCCAAAGGTTTCATAACAATCAGACTATCTCTGTGATGATCTTTAACATCTTATCCATAGACTAGCAAATAATGATGTGAGGCTAAGAGCTAAAATTAACAAAATTAACACTTTGTGAGACAAGTGAGAGCTTGAGATGTTGTGAAAGACAGGGCCCATTTACAGCAGCTCTACATTCTGTCAAGTCACCCAACAAATATAAACAATTTTACACTTTTTTTCTTCTTCATATCATTGAAATCAATGTTAAAATGTAGCCAAACTCAATAAACATGTCACGAATGTCTACTGCCATGGCTTTGTGACCAAAGTTTAAGCTAATTAGCCACAGATTAGCCGTTATGTTTTCATCAGTGGTGAAATGGAATGAATTTGGCTGAATTTTTAATCTTCCCCCTTTAGTTACATAACATTTGGTTACGTTACTATATGTTACACAGTCACATGGCATGGCAATCATGTTTTCAACTTTCCTTCAGTGGTCTATAGTGTCACCAAGGCCGGTCTCAATGCAGAGCAATTTCTGCTTCAGGCACTGCACAGTATATCCAACCCATCCATGCAAATCAAGTGTGGTTGCTAGAAAAGGCCATCTAATACTGTATATAGCTAATAGAGTTGATGAGCATGGGAAGGGGCTGATGATATGTGTTGGGACACAGGGTTCATTGCTTTCAGGGTACAAACCACGGTAGCAGCATACAGAACATCATTTTCAAATGTAAAACTGGTTTAGCATCACTGAATGAGATGTTTACAACAGCTACAACCACCTCAATAGATCTTGTCTGTCACATTCAACTACTACACACTGCACTTGTTACTAATCGACAGAAAAGTCTCAAAAGCTTTTCTCAGGGGCACTACAATTAGATGCACAAATCATTATGCAAGGTCCTACAAACATACACACAGAGAAGGATCAATAATCTCTCCTATCACAGATCATCATAAATACAAAGGGCTTAAGTGACTGTAGCTCTGTTTTGGCCCATAAGCATGTGTACCTACAGAATAACTCTGTACTCTGTATCTCTCATTGCACAACATGCAAAAGAAAAAAAAACTTTACTCGCTGCCTTCTTTTGTTTGGTTTTCATCTTCTTGTGATCAAAATGATTCAGCAAGATGGATGCCTGCCTGTCACTTCTGTTTTGTCACGATCATAACAACCAGACTTCAACACTAGGTGAAGGATATGGCAAAAAAATAGACTTCAGATCCAGGGCATAAGATCTAGGGGTATTTACTAGGATCTAATTGCAGAAATGGAAAATAATATGCACAATTGTGTTTTCATTAATGCATAATCGCACGAAAATGGCTGTGATTTGTTATCTTAAATCACACTGTCTATATAGCCACGTTTTTACAGTAGGTCCAAACAGACCAAAGTTAACATCCCCTTAACTAAAAAGCCCAGAACAGACAAAAACACGGATTCTAATGAGAGACAAATGTGACAAATTAATTTGATACTTGTAATATAAAAGAATGGCCTCAGTATTAGGAAAGCAGAAAATGTACACAGTCCAACAAGGAGACTAATCCTGTTCTCTACAGTTAAGACAAAACTTGAAAGAGTAACACTTACTTTTCTTTCTTTCAGAACCATCTACAGTGGTTCTCAATAATGGTCCTCATGTGGAAGAAGGATGTACAACAAAGTAAAGTGACACAGAAACATAGACAGCGTGATCCGTGTCCAATTTAGGCCTGTCCTCTCTTCAGAGAGGACATACTCTGACAGTGATGTGTCCTGACATCCCCAAAATGTAACCTGTATCTGTCTGTATGTGCACATGTGCGTGTGTGTGTTAACTTGTGTGTGCGTGGGTGTACGTGTATACGGATGGATGTGTGTCTATGTGGTTTATTCATTTGGTGGTGAATCACTGAGCTCTGGGGGTCCCAGTTGACTTCCTTTCACCCTGCCAACTCCCACTGATCTACTTGCTTCAATCCCGTGCTTCCTGCTCTCCACATCTCTGCTGTCACCAAAAAGAAATACATCCGATTCTACAAACACATCAACATTTCAGGAATTAAAAAAAAGGAGCTTGATATGTGTCAGGGAATTTCTGACAAACATGGACTTGATGTAGTTTTAAAGATACTGAAAAAAGAAAGAAGTATGCAGAAATAAGTCTATTTTCAGATACAGACACACTGAATATTTGCTTCTCACTAACAGCAGTAATGAGTGTCATGGCTTGTTTAGGGTGTGTACTGTGTCAGCCATTCTGTAAACCTAACAATCTGCACACAAAACAGTTTCCCACCCCACTGTAACCCCTTAGGAAGAGCCTTTTTGTGGCTTCGTCACAACCAACTGACTGCTCCATTCCGACATTGCTAGTGAAACAGGATGTTTTATCAGGCAGAGCCAGTGGGGACTTGTACTGTCTGCCCTCTGATCTGTGTTCCCATCAGATGGGCCAAGCTGCTGGACTAATGGGCATCTGGGCAGATATTAGAGTGCTGTGCTCTACAGTTCCTTGCTAACTTATGAGGAAAACAGTAGTTCCCCATACTCCTTTTGACAGAGGAGCAGGGTGAAAAACAACGAGGGGAAAAGAAGAGAAAAGCGTTAATTAGAAGAAAAACAAGAGGAAACAGAAAAAACAGAATAAGAGTGATGAAGAAGATGCCTACATATACTGTAATTCAGATTCTAAAAGCTTAAAACATCAAAGAGGGGATTTCAGGTGAGGTATTTTTACACAGTACCACACATTCTTGATATTAATTTATTCGCATACAACCAAAATAACCTGGCGTGACAATACAACCCCTGTATCTTTCTGTGACCTCAAATCTGACTCCTTCTCCAGCTAAGATGGTCAGGTCTGATGAATAAACCAGTGCTGTGACTCTCAACTCAGGAGAGGGCCATGCATTACTGCTATGAAATGTTAAATGCCTTGCAGAGGGAGCCTAGACTACAGAAGCAGCAGCAGAAGCACTTGGAAGGCTGGGAAAGAGGAGAGGGTACTGGCTGTGTTTGCTCTTCCTCTCCTCGGCACAAGTGTCAGCTGCGCTCCCCATCTTTTTAGCCACTGGTGTGGAACGGGGCCCGGCTTGTTGGGGTTTTGAACCGCATGGGTGAGGAGTGTGTGTGTGTGTAGGTGGGAAGGGTTTCAGGGGTGTGTACATGCCTGATTCTCTGTCTATGTTCAGCTACAACTCCAGCCTCAGCTGCCAGAAAAAAAAGGGCCCCTCCGGCTGGGTTCAGGTGCATGGATGAACTCTTTCAGTCTTTATGTTTTTTTACTTTTTTGTTCTGTGTCTTTTTTTTCTGTCTCGATATATCTATATCTATAGATCTATATCTATTTGTAGCTGCAAACCCGCAGATCTATATCTATAGATCTATAGATATAGATCTATAGATCTATAGATATAGATACTGACTGAGTTCATGAAACTTGGGACTAAGGTAGAGCTGTAACTGTGTAAAACATGCAAAATGAAAGTGCTTTTTTAAGTGTTTGTATTTTCTGTACTAGTTTAAGTTTGTATGTTTGAGTTGAAACATTTTAAAAATTATCAATGTATTTTCCTTGATAACCAAACAGACTCAAAACGCAATCGCACATCACAATATTGTCCATAATAATTGCAATATGACTTTTTTACCAAATCGTGCAGCCTTAGACTAAAACACACTCGAAACACACTCACCTCCATCTCGAGAACTGTTATGCTTAAGGTAGAGTCTGTTATGTTTTGCGTATGCATACACACAAGCAACAAGGCAAAAGACACGTACACACACACAAATATACACAATAACAGCCTGAGCAAATTTAGGATTGCAGGCACACACACATAAAATCCACACTTTAGCAGCAATCCCAGCTCATTAGAGCGTTGCTCTCTTAGCCCTGCAGGTTAAAAACACTTCATATTAGCCATGCTTCAAACAGCCATGCTGGAGAGAGATAGGGGAGAAAACTTACAGATTTCCATTATTCATGCTTTCATGCATGCCATTATTTGCACATGCGGCATATTGCAGGAACATACATTGTATGTTCTTTAAACACACACATGGGTTTAGATAAAAGAGGAAGTCAAGTGAAGGCATGAGGAATCACCGAAATACTGTGCGTATGAGTATATTATTTGACAGGAAATATAAAAAGAAAGCCGAATTAAACATTGGTGCTGCCACAGGGTGAATATGTACAGATGTGCATGTTGTTTTTAGTTTGTATGCGCACACATATGCGAGTGTGCCTATTAGAGAGAGTGTCAGGGGCAAAGCAAAGAAAAAGAATAAAGAGATTAAGAAAATGATGTGCAGAGGCAAGGGCGAAACAGAGGAGATGCTATATTTACACTACACTGCACGCATGCACTGCTAACCAGGCAGAAGACGGAGCTTTGTATCAGAGCTATAAATAAATCCACTACTGTACTTATGGCAGTTGTGAGCCAAATGAATAGGCTTGACCACGCAAGAGAAATAGGACTGTCAAATGAGGAAGGGGAAGACCCTCGACTGCGGGTTTGCAGCTACAAATGCCCCAAAGTAGAAAACCATGGGAATATCCATTCCCATTATGTTCATGTAAAGAAAGACCCACTGATCCCTTGTGAAAAATAGAGTGGCTCATCACTGTCTGATGCTCATCACAACTTTCAATATTACCATCAACATTGTATTACCACAATTGTACCTTGAAGTGATGGATAACACAGTTGCCTACTTTACCAGAAAGCATGCAATTATATCTGAATTATTACCAATCTAAACTTCACAACTATACGAAACTTACTTCAGTTTTTCTTTCAACATTTATTTACGTTAATCAGGAATAACAAATTCTAGTACATATGTGTCACAAAAATGAACTGTTACAGTTTTTAGTCCCAATAAAATGACACTGCGTCATGCATTTAACTTGATTCAACATTCTTTTGTTCCAATACTTAAAAAAAAAAAAAAATTAAAATGTTATTAGCAACTTCAGCTGCATTGCTCCAATATGCAACATGTGCACATTAGAGGAATGCGACATGACAATAAAAGCTTAGAGACAGTTTTAGCCTGTAGAATTAAGTCAGACCTCAGCTGTGTGAAAGGAAGATATGAGTGTGTTGTCAACAGCTTCATTAAAAGAAAGCAGGACACCCCACAAGGCCTATCCATCATTACCAAAACTCTGCCTCAAATGGCTCTAAAATTCATGTGCGGAACCTAATGGATTTTACCTGACAATCAAGCCTTGTTTATAGCCTTTTCTTCTTCCTATCTCACCGTAAAGCTTTTGCACCATTCTCTCCTCCTCTTCCATCTCTTCTAATCAACTCCGCTTTGCTCCCTCCCTCCCTGCCTCCTTGTCTCTATCCCACGGTTTCCGTCATCTCATCTCTCAAGCTATTCTCTCACTCTCTTTTTCATTCTAAACCATAACCCTTAATCTCGCCAAGAGCCAAATCAGCAGATTAGATAGTGACTCTCGCTCAGACTTTGCCGAGCAGTTTAATGTTCCGTTCAGAGAAAGTTAGAAGCAGATTAAATCCAAGAAATCTCTTTCTCTCCTCCCCTTTTCAACCCAGGCAAAGGAGCGTACGCGTGCAACAAGCAACAACAGATTGTCCTCAGTGTCTCAAAGCTGATTCTTTCTTTTTACGTTTATTTCACATTTATTGGCTCAGGAATTTTGACTGCCTTGCTGTAAATTAGCAATATCTGAAGAACATTTAGATAATTCATTTTTTTATTTATGTTTTTAATATAATATTTGCTAGGACTACAAGCAATCACAGAAATGTACAGCCATTCTGTTTTAGTGCCGAGACAGCTGTAATGTGGCAAAAGATTTGAAATATTCAGTGATTTTTTGCATCTGTGATTTACTCCTTAGCTTAAATAAACAGGGCTTTCCATACACACTGTAGTATTTATTTCACAATAAATAATGCACAGTTTATATAAATTCTTCACAGTCTAGTTATTGCCACTTAAAGTGGCCACTTAACACAATGGGTGTGTTAATCAATAGTACAACCAGTTTAATGCATGATGGAGGCAGAGAGAAGCTAATATTTACAAATTGATGCCCAAGCGAATAGTGACGGCTCTCCACCATGATGAAAAGGGTTACTTCCACTCGAGGGTTAATCAATCTGTTACAGAATAATGAGGGGACACGACAGCACCAGGGTCCCTGGTTTTAAACGCAGGCGTCATTGGGCGCATAATGACGGTACGTGACAGAATATTTCCTCTAGGATGCCGTATGTCACACGCGGCAGACATCCATCACAACCAAGCAGAGGGTAAAGTAGTGGGGACAAGGCGAAGGAGTGATGGGGAGGAAGAAATTAAAGTGGGAACGAGGGATGGTGTAATACAAGCGTGGGGGTGTGGATTGCTGGTTACCTTGAGGATCAAACATGAAGGGTGATGGGGGAAAGGTGGTCTTCAAAGCAATGTGACAAGTCTGTGTGTTTACAGGCAAAAGAAAAAAGCAGGTGTTTCTACGGGAACTTTCTTTATGCCAATCTTCTGCATGTTAGTGCATGCACTGAGCACACCGGAGTCAGGTGAACATACGTTCAAGAACAGCTGAACACACTCACACAGAGATGTGGAGACAAAAAAAATCCCCATTTTCTTCTGTTTCCTCTGTATCCCTCCTCTCTGTTGCTCTTTTTTATTTATAATATATTTATTTCTCAGCTGAGTCTGAAATGCAGAAATAATTCATTTACATACTGAACATATTCCTCCTGTTCCTGTGACACACTATGCTTAGATGTATCTGGATTCCTTTGATCGTACGTGAGATGTCTCTTGATCTAAATGAGACTGGTCATTGTACAGAAAAGCACACACCTGCCAAAGCAGCTCCACCTTCCACAGCTCCTCTCAGAGAGGAAAACGTTTTGTTTCTTTCCCCCACCACCAGATAATAAATAAAGGAGAAAAAAAACAAGAAAAAAAGATCAAACTGTCCAAAGTGAAGAACTAATTGGGCACAGGGCTGGGCATCATAGTCTTAGAAGGTGGATGATCTTAATTTGTCATATGATCTGCTTTTCAGAGGAATCATACAGATAATGTCATTAAATAAATAAATGTGCCGTCAGAACTTTCCTACTCAGCTAACATTAATTTTAAATGGTAGCATAATTACAGTATTTTACAGAGAGCGTTGCATTATGGGCTCTTTGTAAGATTAATGTTGCTAGACTAATTAGTTTATTTAAGTCAATTTATAATGTTTACTTAGTCCACTTTAACCTGCAGAGTTTGTGTAACATGTTTTACCCTTGAAGAAATAATGACAGCTGCTGGTCCGGCTTGAACTCCGACATGCCTGATTTACAAAGATGTAAACAACAACAATGTAAAACACAAGGTTAAAGTGTAAGAACATTTTTAGTACATTATAAAACTCCAGTGGGACAAATTAGGCAGCCACGGTCTATGTAAACACAGGCAACACTGCAAATGTCACAGATGTTTGACATCGTGAGGAAAATGCGGATTAGTGCTTACTTCATCAATAAGCAATTTTGTTTCGGGTTTCTTGTAGCTCACAATACTATAATAATATTGGTCCCAAATGATGCAAATATGCTGGATTTTGGTCAAATAACAACAACAAAAAGCTATCACAGCTAGCAGCAGTGACTTGACGTGGACTGAGTCAGGACTGGCACAGTATAATTTTGAATGGGCCAAATACAAAACAGCTCTTTGACAAAAAAAAAAAAAAAAGCCCTGCTGGCCAGGTCACCTCACACTGCTAATGAGTCATTTTTAATATCGCAAACTCTAGACAAGCAAAACAACACAGCAGTGACTTTAGCAAAGGTCTGTTCAACAGAGCAGGATACACAGTAGCTGCAGACCAGGGTATAAGGTAATTTGCAGAAATTAACTGGCAGCAGCTTCACCTGCAAAGTACTGATACAGTTTTCTACTACTCAACATTTCAACAGCTTACTAAAAATAAATAATAAAATAATAAATAAATAAAATGTAAATTTATGACATAAAACTGGTCACATCCAGGATTCTACCCAGAAACTCCAATAAAAGAAACCAGGTTCCAACCAGAACCCTCTCTGGTGGTTCTGCTGAGAACCGTTTTACAAGAGTTTCAGTTTCATCGCAATCAACACAGAGGTTGTCATCAATCCAACCCCCGCTGCACTCATGGTGTTACGACTTCACTAACCAAACATAAAGGTCAATGAAACAACATGAGAAACTGAACTGTAAACATAGTAGAACAAAACATAGATCCGCTCAGTTTGACAGAATGAGTGGAATAGTTTTAAGTTGGTGATTTTTTAAATTTTAATCTTTCACCTTACCAAGATGCCCAGCTGTTTACAGAACAGTTTACAGTAAATTTCAGTAAATAATGGTGTTCCCTTAAAGTGATGTAATTAGGTTTTTTTCCCAGGTTGCAGTGGCCAATAGTGAATATTAGTCTTCTAAACTTGAATAACTTTGGAGGATTAGCTCTGAAAATAGCTCAAAAGTTCAAAATAGTGTTATGTAAAGTTCCACATTTATCATTTGATTACTTAGAGTTTGATGTTCAGTGATCCAGATTTATTTATTTAGGTATTTATTTCTTTGATGTAGATGTTCAGTTCGACAGTTACCTGGTTTCCAAGGTGAGATATAAGGTGAACGACTTCATTTCAGAAATGCATGATGCATTTTCAGTGTTGAAATTTTGGGGAATGGGTGGGGACGATATCGGCCGAATAATCAAATAGTGGCTTTTCCCTGCTTCAAACTATCGTTATTATATTGGCCTTTGAAAATCCACTGTCGAGTTCTATATAACAGAGTACTATATACATTCATCTCTTCCCTCCTCTATCTCTGGCACACACAACAAGAGTGTGTTTCTACTCTGATTGTTAGTGGCAGATCTAGCGCTCTGTGTTTTATTTTTTCCCTTTGATAAAGCCTGGGGAAGAAGCGCCAGTTCCGTAGCCATCCTGCTCACCCAGCCCCCCACGCCCACAGTTCCCGGTGGGTGGTGTTTTCCTCGCCCGCCTGCCGTTCATTTGCCCGTTATCATGCCAAGCGCGACATGTGACAGTAGCAGCACATGGCCTCTGCTGGCCCCCCCCCCCCTCCACTAACCCCAATCCTCCGCAGGCCTGTTTCCCCTGATTGTCTGAGAACACCCCGCAACAAGCTCGGCACACTTGTCATGTTCCTTCTTGCTCCCCCAGCCAACAACCCCAAATGACTATCTCGGAGGCACACACAGACAGAGCCACTGATATGCAGAGACTCAAATACACGCAATTAAACTCCCGGGACACACAGACGCAGATGCAGGAATGTAGCTACATGAACATACAGCCATGAGCCTGAGAGGTGCACGCTACTGTAGCTCAGTGCAGGCTCAAACCGATGAGAGAGGGATTTTGCTTCTGTTTGGCTTTCTTTGCACAAGCACACATTCACCATCATGTCATTAGAAAGGGGTAAACATGCCAGGTGGTTTTCACACCCAGCATATCCGGACAGTGTGCAATCCTAGTCAATCTCACCTCCTCCCTTTTTGAAAAAATCCTCATCTCGCCAAACACTCACCTCTGTGGTTTTGCTGGTAATTACGACCCCTAGAGCGCCTTTCTGCTTTGTTTTAATCAGAATTCAATAAAGAACACATCAAATCTCTTTGACCACATTTATTCTACATTATTATTATTTTATTCACATAAAAACCAATAAGTATATCATCAACACAGTCCTCACATATCCACAGAGGCTACAAAATTGTCCAGGGACCTTTGTGACACACACTTCCTGTGATGTGGGGTTGGAAGGTGGGGGTTGGTGTCTATTTGTAAATAAAATATAATTTCCTTGTTGAGTTGTGTGAGATCTGAGCACTGATGACATTGAGCCTCCAGTGTCTAACCAGCTGCGTTAATATTTCAATTACCCTCATGAATAAATGAATTAAATAGGCGCTAACATTATTCTTGGTCTGCCTGTGTTGTGGTGGGACCAGGCTGCAACATGTGACAAGACAGTTGCCGAAGCCTTTCTTTCTAATGCAATCAGACTGGTGAGCTTTAGATACACAGTGATTTGGGAGATACGGAGAGGAGTATTTTTTACTTTTTTTTTTTACCAAATTTACACTTCTACTATTTGATTTCTTAATCTGTATAAACATTTAAGGAAAGCTGTGATGCAGCTGATGTCAAATTGTATTTCCTGATGCTAGAATGATATTAAAATCCTCTCTTTGTTCAGCTTTTTATTCAGGATTCCACGTTTTCTTCCTCCTCCGTCTTGCCTCCATAAATTGTAGCTTGCATCGCTTTTTTCCATCTGTCACAGCTTATTCCGTGCAGCATCAGAGACTAGCAGACCTTTCTTTTTCAGACGTTGCTGACATTTACATTTGTCCTCTATCAAAGAGAGAAGAAAGGTTGTGACCCCACATTCCCCTTGCCATCGTTGTCACACATTCTGCCTTAAGGAACGACTGAGCCAACACTGATTCGCCCCATCAATGCGAGGCCACTGACAGTTAGAGTGGGCGGAAAGAACATTGAGACAAAATAATTTAACAAAGCAGACTTTTAAGCGTTACTTCAGACATCTTTTTTTTTTCCTTTTTAACTACAAGGTTTTCAGTGCCATAGTCAGGGTATATCACACACAAACGTTTGATTTAAATGTAGAGCCTCTACTTGTTTCATGCCACAAGAAACATTATGCCAGTTGTGCATCTTTTTTGTTTGCGTATGATTTGTTTGCTTTGCAAGATTAAGTACATTATGATTAAAAAAGATCAAATCTTACCACAAGAATCACCACAAATGTAATGTGCCTTTTCCACAAATCACCCATTCCAAGTGGGAACAGAATAGTTAGAAAAGCAAGCGAGCGGAGCAAATAATTACATACTGTACTTTAAGAAACATGCAGAACAAGCTAGATAAGATGTTGCAAACAATGAGAGATGGAAGGCCCTCTACTGAAAATGTGTTTTCAGCAAGCTGAGAAAGCCAGCATGAAGGCCTTCTAGAAATCAATAGAAGCTCCCCTGTGTGTAAGAGCAAGTCAACAGAGCAGAGAGCAGCACAGAGTCGGGCCATACAGATAATATTTATGTAGAAGGAGGCTGCCAACAACCGCCAGGGACCATGTTTAATTCTGATTCATACATCTTAAAAGCAATGATCTAGTAAATATGAGGCATGTTCATTTATTCAATAAGCATACATGCAGCAACAGGTCAGTTCTGGAGAATTGTTTCGTATGCCGCCTTTAAATATTCATGCACACAACCCCGGGATTGAGTGTCTTATTCTTTTTTAAGTTCAGAGGATGGATGTGTCTGAGCACACAAAAATACACGTTCATGAATTCGTGGCGGCGTACTTCTGTTTGCGGTCTGACTGAGAGGTTGTGCATCGTTACGTCGCACTCATCATGTGCATCCATGTCATTTAGTTGTGACTGTGTTAATCCAGTCCACATTATCCACAATAAATGTCTCCAGTACACACAATTAGCAGGTTTACCAACCTCATGAATAAATGAACAGCGTCAGCACGACGTTAAATATAATTGATGTCCCCTTTTCACGCAATTTACATACGTTAGAAGGCAGTGCATAGCCAAAGGACGAAAGGTGGAAATGAGCTTGCACTTACACAGGCATGTAAAAATGGCTTTAAATAAAAAAAATCTGTTTTCCTTCTCTCTTTTCCCCACAGGAGATCCTTATATTTGTAATGGCTATGCTAATTGCTAATGTTCCACAGGAATACTAATAAGGGCAGTAATTAGTGTAACACAGACTGTAGCTCAGTGTGGACAAGAGGTGGTTTCCCTTTTAAAGACCCTGTAAAATGGGACTAAAATGTCTGGCAGGGAGTGGACACTTGGCGTTGTTTGGTGCATTAAAAACTACACCAACAGTGTCAGAGTTGGCCAACTTTTATTGGTCTTCTTTCCTGATTGTTAACAGCTAGCCTGACATCATGCTGGCCAATACATGGCTTATTTACTATTACATCAGCACAGGGTTTTGAAAGCTCTGTTTATGTGAATATAAATGCTGATATGAATATGCCTTAGGAGTAATGTCCTCCACTCGTCCAGATGGCCCTTGGAATTATCTGCTTTACGTGGGATAATGAAATCTCACTCACTATCCTACTGCTTTCTATTGAATTAACGTGATAGGCATCCTTTCTTCGCACAGCTTGGGGTGTCATCAGCCGAACCGGCGCTCCCTGTTCATTGGACACATCAATCACAGACAACTGTGGCAATAAAAGCTTACGAAAGCCCAATAACCATCACAGTACAAAAAGCAGGAATGATACATGGCAGGGATGTTCTTGCCATACTGTAAAATGAGGGTCTTCTCCTAAACCCAGGCTGCCATTTTGAAGACAAACTGCCCGTCACTCTCTTGTCACTGCAAAACCTCAATATGCTGTATATATTGCCTTGGTGATTTAATTGCTTTATTTATCTTGTATATTGTATTGCGTCGAAGTGACTGAACACAGCTGGTGACATCCAGTCCCCTGACAGTCTTTTACCTTGGAATTTCAAACATAATGAAAGGGTTTGATAAGAAATGGCTGTCAGAGGAAGTGGCGGTCAGTATCTGGAAACCCCCAGGAATGCATCCCATTAAAGTACACATTATAGAAAAGGTGTGAGAAGAAACAAAATGAAGTGAAAGAAATCAATGAATAATATGAAATAATGAGAGTTACATCCATATTGCCATCAAGCTGTCCATTTTCAAGGTGCAGCAACTGAGTGGCATCACTTGTTCTTGGAGGTTTCTCAACAGAAAGACTAAAAGAGGCATTCTGCCATCACCCTGTTTTTAGCCATGAAATCAATACACACAGTTGAGCCACATGAACAGAAGAGCTGCTTTCTGGCAAACACTTATGTGCTTTTGGATGAAGATGAGAAATCAGTATGGAAGTAAGAGCATCTAATCATGTAAATAGTGTTATCACCGTCTGAGATGAGGATTATTAGATTGCACTAAATATATCCCCTCAGTCTCTTTTGAGATCTGTGAGATAAAAATCATCTTACAATCCAAGATTTCCAGAGATGGAAATCAATGCAACCGAAATGGATGTTATAAGGCTTCGAGGTTCGCAAATCAGATAACATTTTCTAAATTATATTTCAAATACTGCAGTCTCTCTTTAATGCTTAAGGACATTAGTGAAGCTTGGACAATTTGTCAATTACACAGTAAATAAATACAATCAGGTATCATCAGTGAGTCCTAAATTGGTTTCCAACCTTACATTTCAAATGCAGCCAAAATAAAAAATCTAATTCGTATCCCTACCAGAATTAATGCAAAGGTTTGTCAAGGTTGTCCTAAGTTACCACAGCTGATTAGAGGCCAGTTGAGAAAAAAACAAAAACAGATGACTAAAATCAGACAACTAAATGTTTGCTGAAATTGTTAATATGCAGTATGTGTTAACCCTAAATGGCTTTCACATGCATCTATTGTAAGTCAGATATTTTTAGACTGGACTGGGAGTATGAGGGAGAGAAGACGAATTCTAAGCCAAAGCAAGCATTTTGTGAGTGCACTTACGCTTTTGACATGGTGAGGAACGAATCTCTAAATATTCATAGATGGCTGTGCATTCCAGAGTGCTTTGTGTCTTGGGACTGTAATTTATTTGTATAACCTGTCAAAAAAAATGAGCATCATCAAATAGCAAATATCGTAACTGGACATCTGTGCTCTCCTTTTAGCTTTCAGCATCGCCACTGGAAATCTCTTTTTACCAGTCTAGTACATCTTTGAATATGCTGCTGCAGCTTCACACACAGTCACACATCCTTCAACACTGATGACTCTACATCTTAAGAGAACTGTACCGACGATATTTGTTTTTAACACACCATTTGACAACAAGTCTGACCCAAAATTTCTTTGCCTGGTCGTCAATTCAGCCACAGCATCAAGCCGTTTGGTCTCTTGGACCCTTGTATGTGTGTATAGCAGGAATGGACTAGTAAAATGAACCTGCAGGTCAAGTCAGTGTAGCCTCTCTCTCTCATAAAGGAGGCTATAAAAGGTTCCTGCCTTACAGTATCAGTTCATTAGCCAGACAGGCAGCAGCAGATCCCTCCAATCAGGACCTCAGCCGATCTATCAGCAGGAGTCGGAGGCAGGCTCTGTAACATTAACTACTCTCATCTACACAGCCACAAATCTTGCTTTATAGCCTATAATGCTGTTTGTTTACAAGTTTATTAGCTAAAGAGAAATAATTTCATGAGAAAATGTAGGGGGAAAAAAGGGTAACATTTAGGGAACAGGGTGTGTGGATATGTGGTTGTGTGTTTGGGTCTATGGATTGCATGAAGTTGGGATAGCTCAAAACAAAACACAACTCAATCCTGTGTGTTACTTTGTTCAGATAAAACATAACTCCACTGGTACGGCATAAGACAGACCAATTTAATTTATTTTGCCGTCCATTTATCCAACTAGCCATCCACAAACACACACAGGCATACATACATGCAGAAAGATTAGGACTGAGCCGTGGCAGATAAAGCCTGGTTGCAAATGATCTCTTATCATCATTTCACAGCCCTTTGTGATTGCATGTGGCATGATTGCCTGCTTTGGATGGGCATGACAGATGTGTATACCACTACTACCGTGCATGGGCACTTGGACAGTGTGGCAGTGTGTCTGTGTGTGCGCGTAGGTTACATCTGTGATTCTACTGTCTGTTATCGCTCTTGGCACACAATGGGCTCACCAACTGCTTTCCGCTAACAGGCCCCAGTAATCACGGACGGGGAAGTGGTAGCCACTATGAGCAGGCGGCAAATGGACAAAGGTCTGATGTGTATCAGTGAATGCTGGAGCAGAGAGCTGCAGTGTGCTACATGGAGGAATGCTAGGGTTCACTACCAGCAACAAATCACAATCGGCACTTCAAGACAATCACTGTAGTTTACATACAGCAGTCTGTTGTCCAAATGCTACCGAACAGAACATTTCAATGTTTGACAACCGCAAAATCTAAATGGTGCACGCCGAAAGAAGAAAAGAAAAACACAAACTGACAGTTTGTTTCCTTACACCTGGATGAGCATGAAAGCATGAAACATTGTTCAAGGAAGCTTTAATGTATTAAATCCAACAGTCTATTTCTGTAAAATAATAACTGTGAAGGCTGTTTTCAACAGGTGCTCTGCAAAAAGGTCGTGAGGATGGAGGAGCAGCAAAGAGACACACTCCGATATCCTCAAAAGTACATACGCATAAAGAAAAAAGGTAGAGGCAATGGGAAGGTTGGACCAACTTTCTGAATATATCACACACCTGACTGTATCATACCTTATCATACAGAAAACATTTTCATCTATAGTCTAACATTAGAACTAGAACTGAGTTAGAGTGGATATATAAAAAGTAAAACATCCTGTTAGTGCACATTATCTATCTCGAATTAAAACCCACTTAGATTCACTTAATGTACTATACCTGTGTGGAAACAAGTGTCTAAATATGCACATTTTTAGCAGCATTTAAGCACAGAGATGGACTTTCTTGCCTGTAAAGAATGATCGCAACTCAAACAGTCCTAATGCTATAAAATAGATGGTGGCCCTAATGAAGTACAAAGAAGGCTCTGCAGTCTAACCTAAAATGACTAAAAAAAAACAGCAACATAAATGAAATCAAATGATACAAAGCCAGCCTAAGTAGGGTAGTGCCCTGGTGCCCTCTGTTGACCAATAAAACTGTTATGCATGAGTTGAGAAAGTAAGAGTGTGACAGCAAAAAAGTGTAAGCATATATACTGTAGGTACATGACATGAAAGACAGACATGAGGCAAGAAAACCAATATTCATCTGTGGCACCTGCCTGAGTTTCCACACATCCCAGCTGTGGCCATGACAACCAAGCAGCCCCCGGGGAATGAGTGTTAAGTGCCACTGACCCCTGGGAGTAGGATGCACACATGCTACAATCATACACAATGCGTGCGGCCAGAATCAAGAAAATGCGCACACACACAGAGTCACCAGCCCTCAGATTCAAACACATACAGTCACACACTTTGAGTTTAGCAGTAAGCATGCGATGAATGGCTTTCTCTTGCTTTTGGCCAAGAATTACATGAGCTTTAATGTAATTACAGGACTGACAAGGACAGACTCTCTCCGCTTATTGCTCTGTGCTGGTTCCCCCTTGAGAGTGACAGACAGGAGCATGCACAAAGTATTTGTCCAATCTCTAATGACAATGGCACACCCTTTCCACAGTAATCCTTTCATTTCTGTCCACTCACGGGAGAGGAACGGGGAGACAGAGAGGTGAATCCAGTGCCTGTGTGTTTGTGAGTGTGAGTGTAGTGAGGAGTGAAAGGAACAAACAGTGACAGAGTGCGAGGACAGAGATATCGATTTGGTTATGTGTGAGCGTGTTAGGGTAAAGTTTTCAGGATTATGCATATTAATAGTAGACAAATGCAAAATAATTGAATACAAAAGAATTGATTCATTAAAAAGGGATTCTCTGGAGAGGTCAAGGCTTGGCCAGAGTCTGCTTGGCTTAAAGACGAAAGGTCAAAACACATCGGGTGGGGGGGGCAACGAGATTGCCTCTCTCACTCATGCTGATATACGGCACAGGACGGGCAGCTTTTTAGTGATGGAAATTCTCCAGACGTGTAGCAGCAGAGCAGCTCACTTGGGATTGGTAACCATAAGCACACAAAAACATAGTCTCCTGGATCCCGTCTGCAGAAAAATGACTTCAGTAAACAGACATTATGAATGTCTTTCCGAAACATTTACTGACCAAAACAAAAATACACAAAAAATCCCACATCGAGGGCTAAGAAAGATTTTTTTTGTTTTGTAATTTGCAGTGAAAAGGGCTAAAGCAGGGTGTTAAACAATCAGTGTGTTAATTGTCTGTGTAAATGGCTTGGCTGGGCCTAAATGGCAGGTTTACGGATGCACCGGCAGTAGCAGGCAGACAGACTTAGTGTTGCACTCAACATGGCAGCAGCCATCTTGTCAGTAGTTTCAGCAGCACTGAATAAAGATGTGATATTTTCAATGTCATTCCTCTCATCTACTGTATCCCTCTTTTAAAGCTGCATTTTCATTTTTTTCTTCCTGTCTGCCTCATACTCTATTCTACTCTGTATCTCCCCAATCTTTTCTTCTGAAGTCTGATTTTCTATTTTCTCCAACTCTTCATCCACCCTCCAGTCCCATTTTTTTCCTCCTGGGTAATTTCTCAATAGCTGCCTCAACCTCAACACTAAAATACAGCCATGTGAATCTGACAGTCGTCATTTGTTTAATGTTAATGGCTGCCAGCTGCCTGGTTCACCACCTTTTGGAGTCATTATGCATCTCCATGACAGTAGACGCTAAGAGAAAAAGATAAGAAAAAGAAGAGAAGGGGGCATGCCAACAGATGTCATCATCATAGCATCTGCTGGGAAAACACAATAGCATGGCACAAAGAAAGGAAGATTAAAATGTGACAATGACAAATTCATTTGAAACCCAACTGATTATCACAAACTAAATTCATCACAGCTATCACTACACAACTGGCAACATATGTTGAGTTGTAGGAACCGCATCAGTCATTCCAGGTAAGGCCCCCACTTTAATTTTTAAAAAAAGGTTTTACGTTATTGTATACTTTGTCTGTCTTTTTGTGGAGGTGGTTAAAATCTTTCTGGCAGTGATGTACAGCTTTACTGTTTATTAAACACCGCCTCAGACCAGAATTTAAGCGATGATGCTGACCACACTACAGTCCACTGACCACAACATGAATGAGTTTGGGGCTGGCAAAAGGGCACTTCACTGTATATATTATTTAGTTCAATGAGCTCGCAAAGAGCTAAATTAGACTCCAGCGAGTCGCACTGAGGCAGATTCAACAATGTAGAAAAAGCGAGTCGACAGGCAGAGAGCAAAATAATGGCCAATAATGACAGGGAGATCCTCAACAACTGCATTCTGTTGTGTTACATTTTTTGACAAAGCTCCGGTGTTTATTGCCTGATTTTTAACACAGTGTGGGGTGATTGGGTCCATCTCGAAGAATCACATCACATAAGTACTTCCACCCACGCATCCATTGTACAGACTATTTTCCATCCTTCCCCCAACTCCGGCAGCACTCATGCGCAAACACATTTTGACTACTGTGCAAGCAACCAACAGGCTTTTGCTTAAGGTGCTTCTAAAATTGAATTCATGCGATTAACCCTTGACTTGGTCAGCACATCAGGACCTGCAGGGTGATCACACAGGGAAGACATAATGCCAAAATATGCATCTTGTTCTGTCAAATTAGCAACATATTCACACAAACTCATGAGAGTCAGTTAAACACACTGTAATCTGGCTGAGGGAACAGGCAAGGTGCTTTGGGAAGAAAGCCAGAAGGCTAATTTGCTTTTGTCACACTTGCCTGGAAGACCAATATTATATAAAATACTGAGTTATGTTATAAGCATATTAGGAAAACTATGCTGCCCCAAGCTCCATCAGTGCATGTTGCTCACCAGAGAAGAGGAGGGGTTCTACTTGGCTTTTGATTCTTTTTAGGCTGCAGTACACACCTTAGGACTGAACAGAAAACAGAAAAACTGTTTAGAAATCCAACACTAGAGAGGATGCACACTAGGACTGGGGGTCTGCCATTTGTGTAAAAGATAACTTTGCTCTCTTAATATTAGCTTTAAGGCAAGCTGTCAAGCTAATATGAAACATGTTAAAAACTATTCACATCATTTAAACAACTGTGATAAATTATGCAAAAAGTCATAACCACTCAGATACCCAAGACAACATACAGTCAGGGGGGCATATAACATATGAAAAGACAGATTCTGTTCATGGTAGACTTGTTTCAAATGATGGACAGAAAGAGTTTTTTGGTGTTTGGGGATCTTTGACAACTCAATACTACATAATGAGGGGAGGATGGAAGATGGAACTTAAGATGTACAAGTTAATCTCATGATTGGTGCAACTCTAATTTTCGTGGAACTGAATTTAATATCCAACACCTCAACTGACCACGTCGTCCTGACCTCAGGCAGTGCTGCAGGGCAACCAACTGAAAACAGTCCTCAGCGTGTGTGCATGCATGCGCAATGGCGTTTTTGTACAAGTACATATACTGTAAGTGTGAGTAAGGTTCTATACCTTTATTTGTTATATGTTGTGTATCCTTACAGTAGGTGTTACAGACTCCATTAAAATGTCTGCTTCAGGGAAAATAAGAGCCTTTTATCAAGAAAGTTCATGTTAGTTGTCTTGTTCAAGCCCTCCGGGACACTGGAGGCCTGACTCAGACAAAAGGTCAGCAGTTAGGGCTCAAATTGAGTGACTTTATTCAACAGTGACCCACGTTTCTGTAATTTAGTGTAAATCATTAATAAAAATGTTAAAAATGATAGAAGCCTAATATTCCAGCAAATGATATCAAAGACAAAACGGCACACGATCTTACAGCCTTTAACTGATCTAATGTGCATAGCTCATTTTATGCAGTAATTGCTTTTTTTCATATGCCCATTAAACTATGTAGCCTCAGAGAAACAACGCAAATGGCATTGCATTATGATCCAATAAGAATTAAGAGGCTGGCCATTTCCTCTTCCTGCACAGAGGATGATATAATCCTATTTCAGGATCTCCATCTCATAGCCTACACATCTCTTTCTCTCTCTCTCGCCTTTCTCTCTGATTCTCCCCCGAGATCATGTTCATTCTATGAGAAGGGCTACTGCACATTGGTCCCCACTATCTGTGTTGGGTCAGTGGATACAGCCACGCTCAGCACTTTCTGTATGCCTAGAGAGCACCCAGTCTGTCACAGCCTGCTTTTCCACACCTTCCCTACATATTTGCTCTCTCCTAGGGACAGTGACAGACGATCTTAGTTGACCCCAAGGGGTCACTTCTACAGCCCTGAATGGATGTCAGATTTTTAGATAATATGGAGCAATCTACTTACATACAAGATGTCCACAGGAGGTGGTTCGTTTGCTCTGCATACTCAAAAACTAAGAAGTACCTGTGCAAATCAGTAAGATGTACCGTTACTGCTCTTTGAATAAGTATATCAATAAAAATGCAAGCATAAATAACTATGTGACTTCGGACAAGATCAACAGTACTGAACGTGCTCACTTTGACTTGAGACCTATGCTTAGAAGCACCCTGACCTCCATTATGTTAATGCATTTTCAACTAAAACCTAACTTCTTCTGACAAAATGACAGCATGCCTTACATATGCTCAGGGGTTTTTTTCTTCCTCCTGTGAACAAGTGTACTGTAAGGTGGTTTCAGGCTTGCCAACATGTGCACAAATGTGACATTTTGCATCCAGTCATCAGAGGAGAGCAGGGGAAGCAACGTATCTGTGTGCAGAATTGCTAGAACATAGGTCATTGCTAATATAGTCTCAGGAGGCCCATACAGTAGTATTGCATGGATGGACAGTCTACTATAAATATCTGCATACCGTATCTGGTGCACTGTACATGAAGAGATCTGCATCTCCAACTACAGACTGTCTTTGCGGTTATATTGATTTGCCTTTAAAAATACATGTGTTCACTCTTCTGCCTGCCTGAACGTAGGAAATATGATAGCACAGGAGCTTGTTTCCTTAAAGTACACAGTTTAAGATTTCTTCCACAAAATGCAGATTGGGCTTGTTAAAGAGATAACAGAAGTAAAGTTTCCATGAGACTCCCTCCAGTGATAATATGTAACTAAATAACTTCCCCCCTTAATAGCTGACAACAAAAAGTGTTCATTATTTTAATGTCTTCTATAAATTATACTGCTGTCATCCTTGCTAATTTCACATAAGGCAAGACTCATTGTATAAAATCATAGTTTGTAGCATTTCACAGACTCAAAATGCTGTACATTTTCCTTTTTGATTTCCAGGTGTAACTATCCTGTAATATGATGTTGCATAGCTAAAACAAGATGACAGTAATATTTCCATGAGTGGCTTCTCTCAAGGGCCTGTCACACATCCAATAAGCCGGTGAACTAGCGTAGCTTAGCCTAGAACGCTTTCACTGCCCAAAGTCTCCCTTCCATCCTCTTCCAATGCTTCCTGTCCTCTCCAAAGCTTTGATCCTCTAAGCCTGCAGAGTTACAGTATCAGTCCTCGGTTACACTAAAACCCACACTCACACATCTAGAGCTGCAATGGAGGACCAACTCCTGCTTGAGCACTAAGCTTCCCAGTTGATATAATCCATCCTGCTTCTTCTCTACCTGCAATTCTCTGGTTTCAAAGTGAAGATGTATTCACATCTGCAACTGTCTCTGCTTTTTACAATGTCTGTATTGCTCAAAAATCTTAGGAGCCCAGCCTTATCATGATCATAAACGCATACATTTCCAGTAGATCCTCATCTCCGGGCATTTCAAAACAGGACATCTGCTCTACTTTCAGTAAACTAGTCCTTCAATCTTCCAACAACCAGCACTCTCATTTTCTCACATACTAGCGCTGGTTCAGCTCTCAGGCCTTTTTACTGTGGGACAGCCCCTCAGTGCCTCACCATCCCCATCATCAGCACCACCACCCTGCTCCACACCACAGAGGGGATGGACTGGGCCTGCTCAGTCTACCCATGGCTCCACCGACAGGGGATAAAGGGATAAAGAGCCTCTGCTCAGGGACTGATTACTTACATCTGCCAGGCTAAATCCCAGTGCCCACACAAACACACTCACATGTGCACAACCACCACACAAGAACACACTTGGCTTGCTGCTAGCTGCAACGAAGGCAGTGATGCATGTATTGTTTTCTGACATAAGCATGTGGTATGTGGGAAAGCTGTGTGCTTGCGTGAGTGTGTATTCAGCACTTTTATTCATGTGTAAGTAAGAGACTATATGGCTCAAAATACATAATGAACAAATGTATGATAAATTGTTAACAGCACAGCTATCACTAACCTTGCATTATTGCTCCTTTAAACATATCAGTGGCTCAAAAAGCAATATAGTCGACACTGCAGCAATAAACCCTGTCCTGGGCAAAGGTCTCATCCACCTGTTAATGCTTATGAGTATTCTGACACTCAAAAGACTTCAGATCACTTTGTCAGATATGACCAAAAATAATAGTCTCTCATATCTCAAGATGTTATTAAAATCATATTTCCCTCACAAATATCTCTTTGTATTATTCTCTGCAAATTCAGCTACAGGAAATATTGCCATTTGCACTTCTCTCCAGTGACTCTACTGTTGACTTTATCTGCCAGGTCTTGACAGGTGATTTCTAATAGTTGTAAATATACTATATGTCATTGCAAGGGCTTTTTTTATTAGATATTAAAGCCAGAACTAAGAGGCCAACCGGGGCAATCTTCTTCACATGTCAACAATAGCAAATACAAGACTGCCACTGATAGAGTTACTAAAACTGAAATGTGAAATTAAGTAAGGTTCTGTCCATGGAGCAAAGATTTGTATTTGTCACTGAGGGATTCTGTGAAGAAACGTTATTTTTATTTTGACATTTTGAAAAACAAGATCAGAGCTTGGATTTTCAGCTGGCTTGTATACAAAACAAACGTCAAAATACCACGGGATTGGCAATGCCACAGTGTAACAGAGTTTAGCCTTTGACCACAAACTCATCAAATAACACTGTTCTCATGAGTTCCCATTGATTGCCAGTATTAGAAAGCTGGCATCACTATCACACATTCCCTGTGAGTGGATGTCAGGCTGGCCCACTGACCTTTTGTTTCCAGCTCATCTTTCTCTCCCGGCAAATAGAAGGAGAAAAATCATAACTCTCATAAGAGCATATTAATCCCATGGTCAGAGCGCATGCCGCCAGTAAAGGCTTACCTCTGTCAACAGAGACTTGCATGCTCTGTCACATGGGCACACCTGTATCTACAGTATGCTACACAGTTGTGACACTACAGCTTAAAAATGTTTTAAAATTAACACAAATTTGGATCAACTATAGGAAACTGAGGCACATTATTATCAATATAGTTGAAGTCGAACCATTAAATAAATCTATCAAAAGAAATCACCCTGTAAAGAGTTGTTGGCATGGCAACTGTGTGAAGCAGTGGGTTTACCCTCCTCTGTTGCAATGTGTCCTTAAAAATATGAAAACCATTAAAAGCTACTAATGGTAAAAGGTAATGTTGACTGATTTGAACAAATTAAGTCTACACAAATTATGGAAAACACGCCTACACTGTCAAAGTTTGAGAGATTTAGTGATGACTAAACTTCAAGAGGACTTTAACTGGAGTGGTATATTATTGTGGTTACTGTTATTAGAGAGACAGATCTTCATTTACAGCTTGAACGCTGTGCGATTCAGCTTCTTTGAAGAGTGCAAAGACGAAATCGTACATCCAATTACCGCCATCTTCAGGCACGATGAGAACCAGCCCTTTAATCGTTAAAAGACAGGCTGATTCGTGATTGAAAATCTTTTTAGCAAAGCCATCTTATGCCTAATACAAATATTATAAAGCCAGGAGATGCAGTATTTCGATATGCTTTCATCCGGGTCATGGTGATAAATGACATTTACAAAATCAAATAGCGTGGTCATTCTGTTTCATCCTGTGCCTGCGGTACCAATTATAACATCCAACATTCAAAAGAGTGAGTGTGTGACACTTAAGTGCTCGGGTAATGCAGTGCCTCATGATGTTCGGTTACATTTAAATCCTCTTTAAATGACAGGCCATATTGTGAGAGAAAAGACGCTGGGAAGAGGCATAAACATCATATAGTCCATTTCAAAACGCGACAGTAGTTTACTTTTACGCATTAAAAACATGCTCTCCAGCGAGGCTGCGCAGATACCAAACATACCAGATTTCAGCGTTTCCCCTTGGACGCACACTGTGTGGAGCGCTGCGGGGCAAAGCGCGGCCACATACACACGTACACAAACACACACTCTTAGACAGCAGTTTTAAAGCGAGCCAACCAGCAGCAGCTTAGTGAAAGGATTTAGTAAGTATGTTTACCTCAGTATCGTAGATTTTAGTGATGAGTGAGAATGAGTACTTCCTGGACTCCCGTATGTGCTGGATGGCCAGTTGGACCGCGGGCTCGATCCCCTGGCTGATGCTGCTCATCAAGGCCGACTCGTTCATGGGCATAAGAACCATTATGGGCAAGTTTTCCCCGTCCCTGGAGAACCAGGTGTTGTCCTGTCCGTGTTTGGTGCGGTCGTTACACACCTTGGCCAGGGCAGGCTGAAATAGCAAAACAGAGAGGAGCAGGCATCCCGTCGGGAGGAACATCTCCCAGCCGCTGCAGTCCCTCCGGGCTGGAGCCATGCTACCGTGCAGGGTGACCAAACAAGATCCTGCCGATGCCTCACTGACTGGGCATCGCAAATTCGGGCTCGTCCGGAATGCTCAGACGCCCGCCCGTCAAGGAAATCGTATTTCAAAAACAGAGCAGGCAGAAAGCCGCAGCAGCCCCTGCAGTGGGCAAACGCGTCTTTAGACTGTGACTACAAACTGAGCAAATATTTCTACTCTATAACAGTTCCACTGAAAGAATATTCCAAGGGCGCAGTATCGCGTTACAAAGGGAAATCTATGTGCTCGTCATCCAAACGATCTCGTCAAAACAGCCCTCTAATTCAACCCCCTTTTTCACCTTTAATTTGAACCACTTGTATATGAGGCACAAAATGTCCCGTAGAATGCCGTGAAAACAGGAAGAGCACCCTCTAAGTGAAGACAGGAATCAATCACTCGTTGACAGTTGTTGCGGATACAAATGCACCTCCGAAGTAAATTCCCAGCAAAGAGCAACTGTGGGCATCCCTGCCAAATGCAGTGCTAAACCTAAAAAGTAGACTACAAACGGATACGGACGGCACACTAAAAACATACAGATCTGATGATACAAGCTTGACCGCAGAGATCCGAGGGTGAGATGTCGAGAAAGAATGTCTTGACAGCCTGTGGGACTGGGATGCTCATCTCCGATGGTGCGTCAGAGAAGCGCTGAAGCCGTTGCTGCTGCTGCTGCTGCTGCTGCTCACCGTGCGCGCAAGAGGGAGCAGTGAATGTGGAGGAGGAGGAGAAGAGAGGAGAGGGGGTGGGGGGATACGACAGCCTACTGGGAAGGCTGCATAGGCTTTATGTAGGCAGACTCATCTGCTGCTTGACAGCCAATAGTGATTTACTGAGCTTTTATGTTGAACCAGACGACGTTTTAGACATGTAAAGGACAGACCAGTTAAAATATATAGGGCTGTATACATGTGACATCCCTGTTACTGAACGTCAGCAATATTCACACCAAACAGAACATACTTAAGAACAGGACAGTAAGCCTGTTGCATGTAGTATCCTTGAGCAAGATAAATCAGAACAGCAGACTTAGTGCGTTTCCCTCGAAGACAACGAGAGAAATGCGGTTTGTTTGTTTTTTTTATTCGGTATTTAACATGATTACTCAAAGGTAAAGGGCAAAGAAATTAAACAAAAATGTGTCGAAATGTGGCCTATTGAGCCGAGATTGCAGGTTCGCTTGTCTGTGGGTTACACAAAACTAAATTCACTTACACAGTGAATGTGAAAGATTTGCCCCCCCCAAAAAAAAAAAACAAAAAAAAAGGAAAAACTTGTAATCAAATAAAAACTGAACTTGGAAACAGTGGCTTCTCAGATGAATTCAGTACCACGGACAGCTAAGGGTCCAAGGAATCAAACCGCAGCGCTGTCCATGGTGCTGAACACGTCTGAAACTGCAGCAGTGTATCTGAACCAGTCCGTGCTTTGCACCTGTTAACATGTGTACATGAGTCCATTACCTGTTTCCTCAGGGTGATATAACCACATTATTCATGTACTTTGTCTCTTTGTAGCAAGATTACCTCTCCCGATCGAGGTCGAAAATCAGGCAGTTATTGCAATAGTTTGCAACACAGTTCATGGCATTGTTAAACATGAGTGGAAAGAGAGCTGACTATTTTTTGCCAGGGGTAACTGTTCTCCAAATGTGGGGAAAACACAAAAGCATTTCAAGTACATACAGTTTTACTTAATTTTAACAAGTACAATCAGCCCTAAGACTGTCAGTTTGGGATCAAGATGAATATAGCAGTCCTGTACTTACGTTCACCTTGTGGATGCAGGTGTGAACTGTGATTCTGGTATCTCTGGATCTGGAGCTGTGCGTCCCCGATGTGTGGTTCTCGACTCCATCCTGTCCAGTGTTTCCTCCAGTGTCTATATCTTCCTGTCTGTGTGAATGTTGTGTCATGCTAAGTGTTTCCACTGTTTACCATTGTCTACACACAACACCTATTCCACTGTCTGTCCATCCTGGAAGAGGGATCCTCTATGGCTCTTCCTGAGGTTTCTACCATTTTTCCTAGATGGGTTTTTTGGGCAGTTTTTCCTCACTTGAACCGAGGGTCTAAGGACAGAGGGTGTTGTACCTTGTACGGACTGTAAAGCCCTTTGAGGCAAATCTTGATCAATAAAATTGAATTGAATTGACTGCAGTAAGGTCATTTAAGTAGTAAGACATTCAAGTTAATGCAAGTTAAACAGGAACCATATTGTCATTATTTTAAAAGATGTTCATTCCAGTATTTTTAATGATCCTGAAGACAGCATAGAGTATGCTGTATCCAATCTGCAAGAATTTTTCCCACATAAATTCAGTCTAGGCTTACTGTCAGGAAACACGCGTTACAAAATAACCTTTGCACACCAAACTCAAGATGACTTTCACCCCTTGCATAAGGCAACTCATTTCTTCCATCTTCACTAAGGGTTTAAAGCATAAAGCAGTCACAGTCGGTATGGCAGAGCTACCCCTCCTGGCTTCTTAAAACACAGGTCATTTATCACCACGCCAAGCAGCTCCATGCACACAACATACAAAGGACATATAGCCCTGGAGGATTGCTGGAATATCTAGGTCTTTCTCTTTCCACCCCTCTCCCCCTCTCTCTTTCTCTCCCTTTATCTCTCAGAACCACAAGATTTCCCCAAATCAGACAGATTAAATCCTTCAAGGAACACTCACAGGACGGCTCTTGTTATTTCTGGTTGATTCCAGCCTCTACCTATACCTGTCAAAGAGTAACCCAATTAATCTATGACATATAAAAGGTTAAAGAAAGCGTGGAAGGAACGTTTTCTGAATTACAGAAAACAGTTAAATGTATTCAGAAATGTTTAAATCATTTTGGCAAATCTGTATTTCATGCACTGCGTTCATTCACACAATAAACTCAGTACAAAACTCTGTTTTGCCTCTCCTCTCAGTCACCATCAGTCTATTCTACCGAGAGTGGTCCAGATGAAGAAGTAGGTCAAGTTGTCGTCCCATCTGTTTGTTTCGCACAAGACAACATCCCTCCCTGCTGAAAATATTCCTTCAACACCGAGAGAGCAGCAAACTAGAAATATGAGGTAGATGATAAAAACTGTGGAGCAGAGTAATATCCTGAATAACTAAACCTGAGAAAAATTGGTTCCTTAATTTTTGTTTATTATAGGAAATTGTATGAACTTTAAGAAAATAAATGTGCTTTAATCAACTCCTATTATATAACTATTATATAATATAGACTGTTTCATTGTTTTTTTTACTATTGTCAAAATTCCACGTGCCTAACTAATAATTCTTGCAGATGCCCAAATGAAAATGTCCATTTCATTTTGGATTATGAATCATTCATTAAGCTTTCAATCATGCCTCTGCAATCTGCCCGTCCTCACTAAACGAGATGTCAAGCCAATATATCACCACTAATTGGAACATACTTGTGTGGTATGAAGGGCACACAGTGAAATAATTATGCAGATGTTGGTACTTGAGCAATCAGATGAAATTTTTTTCGATTACAACTGCAGATTCACTGACCACGTTTGGTAGCAACTTTGACAATATGAAATTACAGGTCTTTTGAGGTCGTTCGGGAGCGATCTAAAAGACGACAGTGTTTTAAGTAATTTTACTGGTTCAATCCTGAAAAGGCTAAATGCGTCACCCAACACACACACACACAGGGCTGGCTGACATGTCCCTCTTTAATAAAGATTAATGGGGTGGCCTGAGGACATCTCTCACCACAACCCGTTGACAATACACATACGCAAGATGCTCTATGAATTTTAAATGCCAGGTATTGAGAACAGGATGAATGAAAAATAATATTTCAGACATTCTCATATTTCATAGCTCCACTGGATGTGCTCACTAACAGAATATCCATGTACAGCGTTTGTGACTTGTTTACAGAAAGAGCAGAAAATGAACCAAGTGATGGATGATTAATCAAGTTCATGTCACTTTCATGGAAACTCACTGTTGAAGAGTTTATTCTTTTCACCAAATCCGATCACATCACTCTGCACTGTTTTTATTAATATTTCTGCTGAGCACACATATACAGTAAAGGAGAGATGGAAAGGTGAGAGCATTAATCTATCCATCCAGTATCAAGTCAATAGAAAAAAAACATGCAATGGGATATTATGTTCTGTTTATATCTATAATTCATCAAAGCTCAGTTTGATTTGGCGTTAAATTCCCCATCCTTGAACACAAAACCTGCAGCAACAGAAGGCTTTACTCTTATCTCCTTAGAGCACAGATACATGCACTATGTAGAGATGAAAACCAGGGCAGAATTTCATTTATCCCAGATCAACACCGTTGTTCAGTGTCATCTCACACCTGACTGATCCCAAAACTCCAACTCAAGGACAATGGACTCTATCTTATAAAATGTGTAGGCAAGTAACTTCACTGTACAGCAGGGAGCATTTTATTATGAATATCTGAAATGCTTCTCTCCCTTGTTCTCGACACGCTTGCCCTGCCAGTTACAGTAGCAGCTATTTGAATAATTGCTTTCAGAATCTGGAGTCACAGTCCTAAGAATTCCATGCATACCAACAAGTTGAAGAGCGATTCTTCAACGGGGTGTGTTCTGTCCGTAGCGGTGGAGAATGCATGTTTTATGAGCTTGGAAAACATGAAAACACTGCAGACTGTAAACTAGGATATTTCCCCTTGGGATAAAGAAGAGGGATGACCTGGCAATGCCTGTGTATTGATGCCTGGCCTTGGAATCTCCTAATGAGAGTTTTGTATTTTAGACTGTTTGTGCAAGTTTGTGCTCCTTCTTTGTTAAAATATGCTTATGTGTAGCCATTTAATCACCAGTCCCTGTGAAATAACAGCGAGAAATCTGCTACACATCAATGTGGCAGATATGCAGTACATGCACTTATATAAGCAGAAGCACTAATAAATCACATTCTGTCATCTTATATAGTAAAAATAAACAAATTACCATGGGAACGGCTTTTGACCAAAATTAACACAATGCAGAAATCTAGAGACAAAAGGAGTTGTTAGAGCAAATTAACACTGAAATGTACAAGATGATAGACAAGTAAGATCTTTGTTATCGCCATTCATTTGTAATCCACTGGTTTTCTGCAAACACAAGGACAACTGAATTTAACATAATATAGTGTAATACGGTTGCAAAGCACAAACAAACAGCAGGACACAGTCCTATAACAGGCTCAGAAGAAAGTCTGGAAAAAAGAAACCAGGCCACCAAGACAAAGGCGTGTGCTCGGTTCAGGCAGTGGTACAACTGGATTAAGATTAAGTAAAGTAGCTTGATCCGTGTACAGTTCCTGCATTGGTTTACTTTCATGTAAAAAAAAAAACTGGACACAATATACATATCAAACAATAAGGCCCAGACAATTATAATATCAAAAAAAGCAACATTCAAAAGTAGCAAAGAGGTCACTCATAGGCTCTCAAGTATAGATTGAGGAATGGTAGTAATAGCTATAGGTCACAAAAGATAAGTTCTGTTAGTTTCAGCTATGGGAACCTTGTTAATGTAGCCTAATTGTGTGGATGAAAATGTGTGTGTTTTGTGTAAATGCTAACTAGAAAGGAACTCGGAGTCCATGCCTCTGCTAAGGTGTGTGCAAGTCTTTCAAATGTCAGGATCCATGATTTTATCTGGACCCACCCAAAACTTAATGCCGCATTCACACCGACTCTGC
>JAPQRN010000003.1:5639601-5652695 GCA_037367275.1 Coranthus polyacanthus | reverse complement strand
AAGTCTTTCAAATGTCAGGATCCATGATTTTATCTGGACCCACCCAAAACTTAATGCCGCATTCACACCGACTCTGCAGCTTGGGAAACAACGCTGTAAAGATGGTCCTGTAAAGAAACTAAATCTGGTTCAACTTTTGTTTGTGTGGTTTTTTTTTCTGGTTCATCTTGTGTTGCAGCCGGTAGCACCGCAGCATTACATCATCTGGCAAAAGGCATCTTCAGCCAATCACTGGAAGGGAGAGGGGATGATTGGAAACAGGTGAGATATTTTTCAGATGGCATACTATAGGATAGGCTACATCAAGACCCCTGTATTCATATATAGTTGGAATGCCCCCCTTCTCTAAACTGGTTCTTGTATTAATGAGGTTTACTCATGTTGTGAATTCCACATGTTCAGAGACATTTATGTTCAGTGACCTTTACTTTGCAGTTTGGCAGTAAAATTATTTAATTACATTAAATCACTGTAACACAAATGTGAAGTGTCAGGTGGATGGATTTGTTAATTTGCAGGTCTGAAATCTAGGTCATATTTGTGTAGTAAGTAGACGTTTCCCAGAGAAATACTTGCATCAAAATGCTGTTGAAATGATGACTAAATTTCTGAAAATATGCCTATCTTTTGACAAAAGAATGTGTCTTAATAATGTAATACGCGTCAATGCAAACTCCGCAGGGGTCCGGCGTTGTTGCTGTGGTTTTGTTTCAATTATTTTATAAGGGCGTTCAAACTTACCCTGGCTGGTTTAACTACTGTATATACTGTAAATATGTTTGTGAATATCTTACATCCCATTAAGGTAATTATGATTCAAATATCAAATGACAGAAGCTTGATAACTATTCATTATTGTTTCAGTCTTAGCTGCAGCCTTTTCTCTCAAATGGACAGTTAAAATATGATACTACTACTAATAATGCACCTACTGCACAACAAATTGCAGATTTTCTGAACACTCGGTTAAAATTTGTTACCTACTACATGACCTCATGTGTTCCCTTCAAAACCAAAACCTGGGACATTGTCTTAATATGTGAGATGTGAGGAAAAGGGTTTTTATTTACATAATTCAAGCCATTTCGACCATGAACTGATATGGAAAAGGCAGAAATTACATAAAAATTAGCCTCAATGCAGGAAATGAAGTGTTTGATTCTCAAAATGTTCTCATGGAGCCGCAGACCCTTGCTTAATGTGTCTCCTCCATGTTCAAATGAAACCTACACCCATGAGCTACACTACAACAGTACAGTTAGACTAACTAACTTTCTAGCCTTGTAGGCTAGCATGTTGGTGGCATGAAGGATATTAGCTGTTATCTGAATGTTATATATGTTTTTCTTTTTCAAAAAAAGGAGCTCTTAGAAAAACAGATGCTTAGCTGTGACTTCAAAGCAAAAGAGTCAAATGCAAAAACATGAAGCAGAGGCAGACATTTCCTGTCTCTGCTACACCGGTTTCATAGCATGGGTGGACCAACAGGATGGACAGAAAAAGCACAGGGAACCTCTCTCTGATTCAAAGGATGCCCTCTGGTGTGCACCATGGAAAGATCATCTTGAATGGACATGGTCTGTTTGACCTGGTCAGAAAAGGCTATCACATTCCTCTCATTCCATTCTGAAATTAAATTAAGAATATGAGAAGCGACTGTGTAAAGTAGGCCACTGCCTTCAGAAGAGCTTCAGCTGCGCCTGGGCTGTGGGAGGACACTATTTTGATTACTGTCAAGTCCTAGTAATAGCAAGAACTACGTCTTACATAATCACACTTACAATGGATGTTTCCAACGTCATCTACAGCATAGTTGCTTTGAAGCAGTGTAGATCATTTCAACAGCCCTTTCACATGCCTGTAGGTTGAATATAACAAGACTGAAACAGAGCAGATGTTTAAAATGTCATGCCAGACATATATACAGTACATAGATAAGTAGTTATTTTCCTTGAAGCATTTAGTTTTGAAACCAAAACACCATACAGGCATGGTATTTTGAGATATTAAAGGAAATTATTTTTCTGACAGAAAAAGAGAAAACCCCTTGACTGGGGTCTTTACATGTTGGAATTCCTCATACAGCAGAAAGCAGGTGTATGAATCATACTTACTGTACAGCAACATGTATCTTCATCACGTGAAACTGTAGCTTTGTGAAAAAAACAACTGCACATGACAACCACGTCTAAAATCTCTAAATTAGAAATACAATACAATTCCCTTTTACAATAGATTCAAGACCATACTGTTTGATCATCTGGGCACTGTTTCGTTTTCAGATGTGTTTATGGGTAAACAGACAAGATGGAACAAGTCTGTGAAATATGGCATAACCTGAGGTTCAAAGAGGTTCAATCTAAAGTCAGAAGTGACAATATGTCAATGTGTCGTGTCTGTTTTAGTGGTCTGATGTCAGATCGTCAGCTTGATAATTAGGGCCTCGGGTGGTGAGAGAGCAGGATAAAGAGAGAGTTGGAGTCACGCTATCACACAGTAGCCCCAAACTATTAATAAAAGCTGTCACTCTAATTAGTGGCTTTGAATATATATATGTACACACAAAGGCAAGCACAAGAAGTATACTGACTTACAAAACAAACATGCTCCTGGAAACAAACACATGCAGCCCAAGCTATCAGATGAAGAGTTGAATTCAATTCAACTCTATTACATTTATAGAGCCCAATATCTCACATCACAGACTCGCCTCAAAGGGATTTACAATGTACAACACCCTTTAGCCTTCGACCATCGTCATGAATGAGGAAAAACTTCTACTGGAAAAAACTGGAAGAAACTTCAGGAAGAGCCACAGAGGAGGGATTGCTCTTCCAGGCGGGCAGTGCGATAGGTGATGGGTGTACAGAAATCTGCACAAATATTATATATGGAAAATGTACACATATAGGAGCAAATAGATATTGAGAATATGATGAGGAGCGTTCAATGGACAAGACCCAAGTCTCACACCTCCGGCATGGGGACCTAGGCAACAAGTACAGGACGTCCAGACACTAAGGAGGACTCATCACACATCGCACACCGTTCACACTGACAGGAGAGTGACACACACACACACACAGAGGGCCAGAGACAAAAAACAGAGACAGAAGAAAGAGGATTCAAACTCATCACATACATGGCCATTCTTCTCCACACGAAGTCATGTACAAACTGTCACAAAGTCACAATGCAGACACTTCTAGGAGATTGAAAGAGAGATAAAGAGAAGGGCAGAGAGAGCAAGTAGTTCAAAGTAGGGAAAATTAGATTCAGACACAAGGAATAAGCTGCACAAAAAAGAAAGAGATGCAGTGAAAGAATCTCCAGGCAGTTCTCTAAGTCAGCTTAACGACAGGTGCCAATGCTTTTTTGTGCACGTCTTACCCGTCTGTGCACATGCTCAGAGATGGAGGGATTGGATGTTAACTTTCCAAGACCTCCCACCCCAGCACCCCACCCCACTCCTGGCAGCACCCCCTTTACATCCACCATGACAAAGAGGTGCTTGTGCTTAAGAGGCTAAAAGCCGTTGGATGATTTATATACTGTATGTGGGAACCAATTGGTGCGGCTCCCCATGTTAAAGATGTCTCCATGTGGTGATGAGTGAAACACTCTTGGGGGGTATAGTCTGTTTTTTCCTTACTGGTGATTGTACTAATGGACGCTGGAGGTGCCCAGCCTCTCCTAGAGCCAATGTGTGTGTATTGATCAGTGACTGCTTGTGGAATGCTGACGGCTTCAACTTAATGACTCAGCAGTTTGAACTGCGGAGTGCAGTGTCAAGTTCATGTGTACTAGTGCAGAAATACCACTTGGTCTCAGGATTCTCTTGTTCTTTTTCTGGCAGAAGCCCAGAGCCAGGCGTCAGAGAAGTGAAGTCAGATGTGAGTTATCATCAAGATCAGGCAGCAGCACAGTTAACAAGGTTTAGGCAATCAGGGTTGCACAATACATACAAACAACATACAGATCACTTATCGGTATTAATTAAAATTATCCAACATTGTCAGTATCAATATATAAATGAATCAGGTTAAATAACTTCAGCCTCCAAATCATTTAAAATCAATTTGTCTAACAATACCAGCTCATTAAGTTTCAGGTCATTTGCAGTCTGTTCCAAGTTAAAGGAGCAGCACGCTTAAACACCTTTTTTCAGTGTGGGCCTTTGGTACAGACAGTAACAATAAATCCTGGGACCAAAGACTGTAACTCCACATTCGACGGATGTAGACCTGAAGGTACAATGGAAGCCGACCTGAAATAGATTTATAAATAAGAACACGCCGGCACTTTAGTCTGCGAGTCAACAAGGCACGAGTATACAACCACAAGTGGTGAGTGAGGGCTTTACAATTCGTAATGTACCTCAAAGCACCATTGTAAACAGTATCCATACTGGGAAAATAAAGAGAGAATAAATTGCACAACTGTAAACAAGTGAAAATTGCTATATAAATTATGATTGTAAAGTCCTCATTCACACACATACAGTATCTTACTCATATACCCAAAATAGTAATATTCACACATCATAGTACTACATGTTCAATTTTACAATAGACTGATTTCTGCTGCTCAAGCACATTAATCACAACCATAAGGGACCATCCTCCAAAAATATTTTTGCAGGCAAATAGCTTAACAAATGAAAGCTATGAAAGATAGATGAGAAAGTCAGTGCTTCATTCATATTTGATAGCTAGGCTTAAGATGCATTTCCCAACCAACACAGCAAGCTGCAAGCTGACAGTCACAGAAATAATGAGCTTGAAGGAGCATCTGTGATGGCAGAGGTGTATGTTTGTGTTTATGTGTGTCTAGATTGGTGGACAGTGGCTTAGAAATGCTGTGTTACAGAGTGACATGTGGACAGCTGTTGTCTCGTCTGCCTTGTTTTTTTATGTGCTGCGGTAAAACACAGGAAAGAGGTTTAGAATGAAAGCCATCTCAGTCATAAGTGTCTTTATGGGAAGTCTCTAGAACTCTGTTGGAGGGATGAAACACCATTCTTCCAAAAGATATTCCCGCACTTGGTGTTTTGATGATGGTGGTACGGCGCGCTGTCTAACATGTCGATCATAGACTTTATATAAGAAGTGGACGGTTTTTGGACTGCCGTTTTGACAGAGTATAGAAGCACGGTGGTGAAACTCCTGTACTTTTTTGATAACAGCTTTCAGTCAAATATGGCAGACATGTAGCTCTGCTGGTTTCACTTCTGATCAATATAAGTTGTTTGACAGTAGCAAAGAGTATAGATAATGAGATTGAGAGGGAAATGACCAAACTGTGGTACTTTTTGAGAACTTCCTTCAGCCCAAATTGGTGGAAAAGTAGCTCTGTGGCTGCGCAATTCTGCTGCAATTAACTTTCAATTCTTGTCAGTTTAAGTTCTTTGGTTTTGAAGCAAGGAGTTTGCATTTTTTGCTGGTGCGATGTTGACTCTAAGGAGCCAGAAATTACTATATTTGGAAAGAAGGACAGAGCTGTGGGAGTGCAAGGGATTGTGGGTGTGCTAATTCTAAAAGCTAGCTTACTGACACAGTAAAACATTTGTGTAACTTCATTTGAGTGGTGTTGTTAGTTTAAGTTATTAACCGCAACTACAGTCAACCTGTCAGGAAAAAAAATGTTATTCAATAAACACAAACATAAGTGAGGGGGCTATCATACACACCTGTCAATCAAAGCCTTCTACTAGACCTAAAATCTTATTAATGGAGCAATAATTTAAAGATGGACCAGCAGAGCACCTATTAGAGGGTCCAAATAAAATTAATGAGACCAGAATGACCTCTGGAGTTTTGGAGCAGCATCTTGTGGCCATCAGCTTTATTACACTTTTAACGTGCTTCCACATTGGCTTCAATTTGGAGCCACGGTTCTTGCCACCTGTTCAGTTATGTCTCCTTTAGAAGTTCAGATAGGTTGAAATCTGGTGAATGCAAAGGCCACAGCATATGATTCACACCATTTTCATACTTATCAAACCATTCAGTGAACCCTCGTGCCCTATGGATGGGGGCATCGTCATCCTGGAAGAGACCACCCCCAGCAGGACAGAAATGTTTTATCACAGGATAAAGGTGATGACTCAGAACAACTTTGTATTGATTTGCAGTGACCCTTCCCTCTAAGGGGACAAGTGGACCTAGACCATGCCAGCAAAATGCCTCATGTCAACTTATCCCATCTGTGTAGGGGTCAAGCATTCAGGCCTGTACTGTTCTCTTGGTGCACTCAGGCACTTGTAGGCAATCAGGTGACTCATCTGACCATTTCCACATCTCTGTAGTCCAGAGCCAATGGTTTTTGCACCACTGAACTCTCATATTCACATTCAACTTTGTAATGAGGTATTTATGTACTGCAGCCCTACAATAATAGCTCTCTGTATGTCATTGTCGACAGATTGTTTTTTGCTGACTATCTGAAGTCTGGTCAAATCCTGCATTGATAGTCTCATTCATCTGAGTAATAGTTGCCCTTACATTTTTCCTTACATATGGTACTAATGCATCAGGCATCATGGTAATCAAATGTGCACAGTGTCTGTACACAATTTCTGACCATATTTACTCACATCTTTCTCTAAATGCAGATGTCACTTTAGTCACTGTTCCTGTTGAAACTCAAGCCAGTTGAGAAGTCTTTGTGACTGAAGTTCTTGCCATCTGTGCAACAGTGAACCCACATTCAACCTCGCTTAGATCTTTTTCCTTTTGCCATCTTGATCCAAAATCAGAATCAACTGGGCCAGCTCTGGGCCCTTTTATATCCATGGATGGATAACCAGGATGGTTAATTGCTCAGTTGTACCAGACACTCTGGAAGCATCTACGTTTCTTTCTCCACTAACTCACCAACTAATAATCCGTATATATATTTGCACCCACTCAGGTACTCACATCCTGAGGTGTATATACAGTATATATGTATTAGAGGTCGACCAATAGTGGATTTTTAAAGGACAATATATAATAATGATAGTTTGCAGCAGGGAAAAGGTGAAAGCTGACTAATGAGCCAATATCGATCCCCAAAAAACAATGCAACATTGTCAGAAATGAACAAATCTTTGACGTTACAAGAATTTGGATAACTGTTAATAAATAAACAAATATAGGAATAAATACATCTGAACATCAAACTCAAAGACCTTAATCAATAAACCTGGAAGTGAATATCAAATTAGTCTAGGATGTCTCGGAATCTAGGTGATTCCATTTTTTTGTGCCTATTATTTTCCCTCAAAGTCACTAATTCCAGTTGAGGAGCCTGATATTAGCCATCGACCGCTATTAGAACAATGTTCTACTGACGCTGAAAGTTAAATAAATAAATAAATATCTTATCAGAGCCGATCGGTCGCTAATCAGTCTATCTCTAGTACGTACAGTATGTAAATGTGTATAAACTACCTTCTTCTTCTACTGCTACACTTCCTCTGATGCCCCCAATATAAACGTTACCGTTTTGATTTGAGCACATACACTCACATGCACCTGTTGAGCGCATTGGTTTCCACTCTGTGTGTGCGCGTGGCCCCAGGTGTCCATTAAAGCCCTTCCATACTCTGCCAGTCTGCCAGGCATCAAATCAGCTGATGTGGCTGGATCGATAAGCAGGCAGGCAGAGTCTCTTCATTAGGAGTCCCCGAGGCCAGGCCACCTGCCACTCACTCACCGGCTCCTCTCTGGCAGGAGCTGCGCAGTCTGCCTCTGGCTGCTTCCATATAGATTTTGTGTCTCCATGTCTTATCTCAAATCTTTTGTGTGTTGTTGTTGTTGTGCTTCATGAAAACATGTTGGTGGAGAAAGAAAACTACATACAGGACCTGCCACAATGCTGACACCCATCAGATCAGCTATTCTGGCATCTGGTGGAACATCTGTCACTAGAGAGGGATATGATGAGATGTTCTGCATCTCTGTGAGAAATGGAACAGACCTATGATAGCCAGAGGTGGGAAGTAACTAAGTACAATTACTTCATTACTGTACTTAAGCAGAGGTATCTGTGCTTAACTTGAGTATTAATTTTTTACTTTTAATCCCTACAGTTTGAAGCAATATCTGTATTTCTACGCCATACATTTTCAAAATAGACTTGTTAATTGATTTTTAATGCATTTGAGCAGAATTATGGATAATTTTTATTTTGCACCACTGTGCACCTTCACAACATCAAGAGTGCTTTCAACCTAAATGGATGGAATAGTAACACAGAAAAGACAAACCCTTGGCTTAATCATTGGTGTATATCACGCACGACATATGTAACAAGGCAGAAATGATGCAACAATAATGAAAATGATGTAAAAGACAAAAACAATGTATAAGACGATCAGCTTTGAAGTTAGAATGGTTTAATAGTCTTCAAATTATATTAATATGACCTGAGGCTCAGTTCGCTTTGCACACAAACAGAAGTACATAAGTATCTGTACTTCTACTCGAGTAAAAGAATGTGATGACGTTTACCATCTCTGATGATAACTATGTAATTTAGATGCAGAAATCATGATCAAACTACAGGATTAGAAAAAAAATAAAACAGCGAGAGCACTGAACGCAACAAGAGTAATGAATTTGTTTTAGAAGACGCCACAGGTAGTAGGACAATCCACTTAAAGGGATTGAACAGGAAGAGCAGCGCGAGTATGTCTATCTCTGTTGTGCCTGTTTTCACTTGCTTGTGCACTACATGTTATACCAGTGTTCAGTTGAGTTCAGTTCAGTTTAGTTTATTCACAAACAAATAAAATACAAAGTCAGTGATAAAATCTAAAAGAGATTTGTGAAATGGGACACCCTGAGAAGATATTTAGAGCTAGAGATAGGGGCCCAAATACAAAGTAAAGTATACAGTTGCACATCTAGGTCTAAAAAATAGTAATAGCATTTTTAACCCGCAAGGCAACTTAGTCTACTTGAAAACCTAAGAGTAAAAGTACGGATTATCCTAAACTAAACCTAAAACCTTAAGAACTAAAGGTCTATGTAAATGGTCCTGAGACATTTTAATTTATCAGTCACATCATCAGTTAAATAATAAGACACAATAGACACAAATAACAAATATAAATAATGACTTTTTACATACATTTCAGGAAGATGTTAGAGATTTTACACTGAAAAATACATATAGTTTCTCCTTGTGAAGCCATGTTATTTAAAATAGACGGACAACCCCATGAATAAAAATGAAAAAGGACTGATTTATGATGCAGTTTGTTTAGAAAATCAAAATGCTAAAGGCTAATCATAATTTTGACTAGTTAATCAAAGAGCTGCTGTGGGAAGCATTTTGGAAGTAACCTAGCCAACCACGCTGGCACATTCAGTTTCCCCCCCTTCAACGTCGCACAAAGGTCTAATAGCTGTGGCACTCGAGCTTGATGAAAGCAGGGTGATGAAAGCAGAGTTAGGCAGTAAGAGGAGTTGGCCCTGCTCGCCGCCACTCCTCCACATGTCTGCAGCCTCATTACCAGCGAGCGGCCTCAATGAGCACAGCCCTACATGCTGCATTTCCATACCACTACCTGCTGAGCACTGCTCACCTGTCACTTTGTGCTAGCATTACTTAAAGAACTGGTCGTTTATACAGAACACTGTGAGCACTTGTATTTTAGCTTTTAGGGTAAAAAGCAGGGATTCATATGCACTTTTTATTTAATGTGGAGCAGATGTTTGTTTCCTGGGAGGCTTATGTTTTGCTTTCTTTATCATTTATCATGTCAAAACAAGAGGGCAAGGGCATCCAGAACGACTGTAAGAGCAATTTGAATTCGAGAACAGATGTCTACCACTCCGCTGTGGCATAATAAAATACAGCATGAAGAGTCTTACACAACACTGGTATTTTAGTATGTGCTGTAAAAGTAAGTATGCAGTGGATATAACATACATTCAGTGGTGGATGAAGTATTTAGACCCTTTGCTAATACCACACTGTGAAAATACTTAAGTAAAAGTATGTAAATTATCATTTGAACTACTTTATAAACTGTTGGTAGTTTAATCTACAGTAATGCTACAGCAAAGATCATCTTATGTTTGTAGCGTTGCTGTCTTGTGAGAACCACGCATCTCTAAAAAGTCAACTTTTCATGAGCTCAGAAAAACAGGCCTGCTTTCAGCTTAGTGACAATGCATTTTCCAGATAATGTAAGAGGGTTTTTAAAAGCATTTATTTCACTTAAATTCACAGCCTATAAAGGAAAAACTTCACGTTTTCACTGGACAGGAAGGGAATGACAAATTGTAATCTGAAAAGTAACTAAAGCTGTCAGACAAATGTAGTGGAGGAAAAAGTACAATATTTGTCTCTGAGATGTAGTGGAGTAGAAGTATAAAGCTGTATGAAATGGAAATACTCAATCAAATGTATACTTAAATACGCCGCTGAAGTAAAAGTAGTTACATTCCACCTCAGGTAAGCATTACAGCATAGAGTACGAAGCTTCCTTATGTAAGCCGCATCATGTGACTGAACCTGCCCTGTGGCCTCCAGTGATTTGTGAGTCCACACAAAGACCCAAGGCAGGGTTGGATAATACAATGAAAAAAACCCCAGCAGGGGTAGGTGAGGTTAGCAACCACAAGCAATTAGCGCATCATCTGACAGTGTGAGTCTTCTCCTTCTTGTCTCTCTGCTGAGAGATTTCCGGAGCCCTGCGATGTTGAGCCTTATCGATCGGCACGCTGGAAAGGTCAGTGACTTGGCTCATTGCCGGCACCCCCATGCTCTGGCATTCGTCGGAGCTCTGCATTCACAGTGCTCTGCTCAACTACGCTGGCACCGTGCGCAGAAGAGGCAGTACATAAAGCAATTGAGCACCCCTCCCCTTTTTTAGAGAAAGGTACACCTAACCTTTCAATCACCAGTTTAACTCAGTGTTCTAAAGTCATGCATGGTCATGTTTCCGCTGTTATCTCACAGCATGATGACCGAACCTAAAACATGATAAGAGAGCTTCAACTGCAATAGAGATAGCTCATCACTGTCTTCTAAAAGTGGCAACATACCATTACATCAAACCATATTCTCTAGACATAAGGGACCATGCTTGTTTGGTAATAGGCCCCAGCAAAAATCACATCAGCATTTAGATTTTCTTTTTCCAGTGAAAATGAAATGCAAAAATAACCATCCCCATGAAATCATGGGTCACATCACAACCACATTATCTGTCAAAATAATCACAATATTTATTTATTTATTTATTTTTGCACATTATTCAGCCCTAACTGGAAGCAAACATACTGTACTGTAGGGTGCTTACAATGGATTTGTGCATCCACAATCTGTTCATGCACTTCTCTCAATCATTAGCAGCATACACTTAATGACAGACTTTTTAGTTTAGTGACCTGTGAAGTGTACAAATTTGAATGTCCCTCAAGGAGTTTAGGTGATATCACATTCATTAGGATGGACAGGCATGAGGTCACAGCCACCTTGACCTTTGGTCTCTAAAGTTCATCCCTCAGTCCAAGTGAATATTTGTGTGAAGACAACCTGTCATCATTCCTGAGATATCACATTGTAAATGTAATGGGGATTAATGGACAAACAGATGGGCAGACAGACACCTTTTTAAAGACATGTGTGGATGCACATAAAAATTATTTTAGTGAGTAAGAAATGTCAATATGTAACCATGTTGACAGACATCCCTTTCATGAATATATTTGATCAGCTCTGAATAAGGCATCCGCTCAGTGTCTTGATGATTAATACCATGTATATGCTGCATCAATCTAAGTTGAATTTCCATTGCCAGGGTAGTTGGTTGTCTGTTTGACCAAGCACATCATCATCACATCAGTAATGAATTATGCAGAAGCAGGAATAGATTTTTTTTTCCTAGACTTGGCGACTGCTGAAGAACTCTAAGTGCTGCCTCTCTCTTAAAAGAACATTAGCCAGTTCTTAGATGCTTGCGCTTGGAGCTCGCTGCTTCCTGCTACTTTTTTCTCACCAGTTCCTTATCCACTGCTTCTGCATCGCTAGATAAGATTAATAGACTAGAGTAATTAATTCCCTGGCAGGAAAGTAATGTTTTAAAATAAAATCATTTTCATTCAGAATAAGCCCAGAGTATGGTAACATTGCTCAACTGATCTTCCCTCTGCTAAATACAACAAAACATTGGCAGCAGACATCTAAGACTGGTGTGTCAGGTTTTGTTTGGTATACAGGCTCATGAATACTCATGTGTGTACATTGTACATGTTGAAGACCATCGCAATTAACTTACACAGCCGACAGTAGTGTGAGTGATGAGGCGTTTAATTCACACATGACTGTACGCAGACAGCAAGGGATCTGTTAATTTGACTTGCATTACTGGCCCCTTAAGTGAAAAAAGCCCCTCAAGAGAAGAAAGAATTCAATTTAATCATACACTGTGAAAAGTCATGTCAGTGTCTTTAGCACTCTGAGTCAGAAGCACGTCAAGGTGTAGGATTTATTTCGCCTCATGGGAGAATGATGAGAAACAAAGAGATCTCACTCAGCCATTTTTTGAACTGTTAAAATTAGGTTTCCACTGTGAGTAACACATGCACCAAATCTCCTCATAAGTGTATGCACATTAATTCTGAGGTGTATCAAAGCGTTTTGGAATTTGAGGCTTCGTGTGCACTGGTCCAAGCAGCTTCAGGATGCAGGGTTTATAGACTGACAGTCTTTAGACAGAGATGATGATTTCTGTAAGATTGTTGTCAGAATCTAAAAGGAAGTCTGCCAGAGCGGTACACAGACACTGAACCCATAGACAGTCCCAGGCATAAGTGAATTAAGCTCCTGCTTATGGCCTGCTTGGCTGTCAGAGGGCCCCCAAGAGTGTTTGAAATTTCCATAAACTGTATATCAATACTGGACAAAGCGTCCATAACCTTGTGCATTGGTTTGTGCAAGAAAAACTCATATATCAGTGAACATGTCATACTTTCAGAATGACAAGTTCTTGTGTCATTGTTCACAAGAACAATGAATGCAGAGCCTTCAGTTATCAAGCTCCTCTCCTGTGGAACCAACTCCCAGTTTAGGTCTGGGAAGCAGACACCCTCTCT
>JAPQRN010000003.1:5595705-5611258 GCA_037367275.1 Coranthus polyacanthus | reverse complement strand
TATATAGGCCAGGAAGGGGCAAGGACCGGTGCAGGTCCTGTGTGAATACCAATGAAGCAGAAATGCAATGGTGACAAGTGGCCCGGTGACATCCAGTATACAGTTCAGAAAGAAAAGAAGAGAGGACAATCACATGAACACAAAAGGCCAGAGAGTTGCCAATTAGGGGAGAGTAAAAAAGACAGCGGGAAACAGAAGCATGATTCATTTGTTTTGTCTGAGTCAGCCCTGAAAATGATCCACTCTTGAATTTTCACACTGCCTTATTACTAATTAACCACGTGTTGTAAACAAACTAATGCAGACTGACAGCCATGTTCTCAACTGGAACCATTAGCCAGTACATCCATTATACTGCATTCAGATACTAAGTCATTATTTTTAGATACTAAGTCATTATTTTGAGGAGGTTTCTCATTATTTTGAGGCGCTAGCTCATTATTTTGACTTTTAGGATCTTTTTTTGCCATCACAGAGGTGGAAACAGGCTTCCATTAATAACCTAACAAGGTGACATGGAAATTATATGTTTAAATTGCCTCTCAATTAACAGTACATTTTAGATTTACTAGATTAACTAGGCGTTATCCAGGCTGTGGGCCAGGGTTATTGAAAACTACAATTAAAACAAAACTAAAACTAGCAGTGAAAAAATGACTGAAACACTTAAAAATAAAAAAAAAAAATAAAAAATTTAAAAAATAAAAACGTCACTCATAGAGCGGCAAATAAAATCAGCTTCCTTTTTGTTTTAGACCATTAGCTCCCAATGCTAATTACGGAGCTTTGCTGTGGATCAAGCAGTGTTAATGGTTCATGGTGTTCAAGAATAAAATTGCTTTGCACCACGTGGTTTTGTAAATCATATTTCATGTCATGCATCCTGTCATCCTGCCTTGTTGTAAAAAACAAGGCTTTCCTCATAATTCCTGGAAAAACCCAAACTAAATCAAAATTCACCTACAACTAGTCCATTCCTCAAAAATAAAAATAAAAGTACTTAGGAAATTGGAAAAAATTAGAAATAAAGAAATAAAACAAACTACCATAAAGACTCAATAAAGATAAAAACTAATGGAAATTTCAAAACTGTGATAACTCTACTACAAAGATAACATGAAAATATTGTGTCAAATCAGTATCAAATAACAGTATCAGACCTACTAGTGTTATGTGGACACTAAGACACACATCAATCCTCACAAACTGATTTGCACAGATAAACAGTGACTACGTTTACATGCACTAAATGTTTTTCATTTTTTGCCCTTATTACTAAAAATTAATCTTGTTAAATTTTCATCAAAAATCATCATTTTTATCTTGTTACAGTGTCTTTTACAACTGACAACTCTCCACTGCATTCGAGGTCAACATTTATAATCTCTTCCAGAGAACACTTTTTCCTCTGCCAATTGATGACCCAATAAAAACAGCTCCGCGACCCATTTTGGGCCCCGACCCTAAGTTTGGAAAACACAGGTATAGGGTTTCAAACTCAAAATTGCACATGATTCCTACAACAGGTCTGGATCACTTGTCTCTCAAAGAAAATTCAAAGGACAAAAAAAATGTTGAATGTGGCAAGTGGCCCTAACTGTGGCTTTTACGAACAAACTTGTTGGTACGAGTGGTTCCTGGATGAGGCACATTGTGAGTACTTCTGCCACCTCTGATGAAGACTGCATGTTAACCAGCAGCCACTTCTGAGCCATGATAAAAATCTTTATTTTGTAACCATGATGTCATGATAAAAGCATGATAAAATAGCAGATGGTAAGGACACCCCCTGCCTATATTCAAATAATCATCGACTACTCCTCAGCAATTACTGATACAATTATTATAGTATTTTTGCATGAAATGTCCATCCCTAGTGTGTATGTATCACCCTAATTGAGTAAGATGAAGAAGAAGACAGCCAGTGGCTGTTTTGAGGCCAAAGTGTATTGGGTTTGTCATGCCAAGGCAAAGTTGGCAAGGCTACCTCCTCTCAGGGAGATAAGCGCCACCTGATCTGTGTTTAGAGAGCTTCTCTTAACTACACTGCCACACACTAGCTCTGGCCCCTCCCGCACACGCACATACACAAAGGCAGTGCCACCCCACGGGTTAGCGCTGCTCTCACCCTGTCAAGGGCAGGTGGGTGACACCCGCTGACACTGAGTGACACAGAGAGGTGGTAATCACACACCAGAACGCCCTGACACCCCTGTCACCTTGGGTGTCTGCCGCTCATGTATCCCAAGTGTCACTTAATCAGGGGAGCTTTTACACCGCAGCAGGAGTGCAGCGTGCACGTGTGTGTCTGCGTGTGTGGTTTGTTAGAGAGCAGACTGCATGTTATTTTGTGCATGCGTGTGTGGAACTGAGAGTGAGCTGAGGGGTGAAAGTGATTTTGCGATGAGTGCAGCTGTAATCAAATACTGCCTTCACCGTGAAGGAAACATTTACTTATTAAATATGCTGAAATCAAAGGGGAGCTTTGGTAAAGAGATATACAAGAAATAAAAGAAATGACATGAATTCAGTAACAGTTCACACATTAGACACATCATTTAAAATAGTAAAAACTTTCAGGAAGACGCAAAAATATTAAAATAGGTAAAATTCAAACCAACTCAGTAAGATTTAAACATAGGGCGGCAAAAGGAATCGCAGCTTGGTGTGTCTTAGAAAGCGATGGAAAGTTGGAGAGTTTCCAGAATTTTGAAGACAAATACTATCTGGGGAATCATGACTTTTTACAGATATCTTCAGTTCTTTCAGATTTTCTATGGGGTTCAAGTCCAGCAACTATGATACTCTAGAATCTTCCAGGGCTTCTTCTGAAGCCAAGCCTTGGTGGACTTTGAGGAATGCTTGAGATCATTGTCCAATGACACCCAAGCTTCACCTTCATCACAGACAGCCTGAGGTTTTCTCCTAGGATTTCCTGATACTTGATTGAATCCATCTTGCCTTCCAAACGCTGCAGGTTTCCAGTTGCTAGAGGAAGCAATCAATGAGCCACCGCCATGCTTCACTGTAGGCAGGCAGTTCTTTTCTGCGTATGCTTCATTCTTCCTCCTCCAGACGTATTGCTGATCCAAAAAGTTCCAGTTTTCTTTCATCAGTCCACAGAACAGAATCCCAGAACTTCTGTGTCTTATTTTGAGGCAACTGGCTATCGCCAACAATAGCCAGCATACTGGAGCCAACTTTTCTTGTGCTTTTGGGTCAGTAGTGTTGTGCATCACGGAGTTCATGCATAGAGAACTTCAGCACTTAGTATGCATTTTACTGTGCGAACTGAAACCTCAGCGCCTGCTGCCACCAAGTCTTGCTGCAGGTCTTTTGCAGTCATGTGAGGATTTTGCGTCATTCTGCCACGTCCAAGTAGTGTAGCCAGTGTTACTTTAACTTTGAATTTGGCAACTGCTTTTCCAATGGTATCTCTGGGAACATTCCTTGCCTTTGCTATCTTTTTGTATCTTTTTTCTTGTTTGTGCAAGGCAATGACCTCTTAACTTTTTGGACAATTCTCTTGACTAAGTCAAACATTCTAACATGTAATCAAATGTCACCGTCAACAATCCTTTGGCCAGACCAAGTATTTGATGTGTTCTATCTCAAGTACAACTGATGCAACTAATAAAGCCCTGGATTAGTTGTATCAAATGTGCTTGAGACACCTGATTTACAAATTTGTGCTCTTATGAGGGATTCTAATCAGGGGGTTGAATAATTTTCAGACTGCAGTAGTCATTAGAAGTGGCATTTTGTGTGGAATTTGGAGAAACCACTTGTAATATGAATTGCGTTGAGCTATTTAAATAGTTTTTGTTTGATTTGTTTATTGCAAACAGCTGAAAGTTTGTAATTTTTGCCAGTAAACCTAATGTCCAATGGGGGTTGGACATTAGGTTAGGTGAGTGCAACTGTATATATGAGAGAAAAGGGAAAAGGAACCTAAATCGAAAACTGTAGAGGATGATGTAAGAGTCATCACACACCCACCAATTCGCAGATATAGAGGTGATGAAAAACATGGTGTGTTTCTTCATGTCACCAAAGATGAAAAGAAATTTTAAAAAACTTTCAGCAAGAATTATGTTTTCGATAGGACTGAATGTCTCATAATTGTGCTAATACCATCAACAACTTTTTGTTTTGCTGATTTGAGGATAACATGGCAGCCTGTTAACTCTGCATAAATGTAATTGTTTGCTATTAAAATGTTTGTTTTCCACAACGTGCATAAAACAAAGCCGTGATTTAACAAACATATACCTCTTTAAAATGGCTCATCCGTTCAAGATAATATTATAAATGGCAGTTAAAAGGGGTAAGAACGTTCACTTATGCACAAATTCACTTCTTCTCATGGTTTATGGAATTGGGTCAGAGTGGTTTCCCTTTTTTTATAGAAATGGGTTTCAAGAAAAAAAGTTTAGAGGAAAGTTTAGATCATTCTCGAGCCTTCTGTAAATCTGAAATAACTGCATTTTGGGAAATGATATGTGAACTCTTCCTGTGAGTTGCGAGACATTCTATCTATGTAGTTTCATGGAAGTGAAAAGTGTAATGAGAAGCGACAGCTATCTTGTTCAAGCACTATTAACAGCAAGTAAAAAAAAGCTTTTTAAAAGGACCTGGGGGAGGGTAGAACCACCGACATAGGACCAATATCTGACAATCATTGAAGATACTTTCAAAATGGAACAACTGACACATAAATTGAGATTACATGAAGCACAACAATATACAAATTTACAAAACTGACGAAATGCGAAAAACGTTTGGACTGAATGAAGGTCAAGTGAGTGTGTTTCCCAAGGACTGCTTCATCTGTGTGACCCAGTTTAGATTTATTGATCTTTATTAATTAAGATTTAGGTGAAATAGAAAGAGTAGCTTTAGTTGTGCTTGATTCTGTTGACACACACATTCACACCATCTGTGCAGACTCACCAGTCGTGCGTGGGGGTTTCGATGGTAGTACACATCTTTGTACTCATCCATCCAGACCTCGGCAGCTCTCACGCTGTTTGCGAGAGCTTTGCTCCGCGAGTAAGGCGCCTTTTTAGGAAACACATGGCCCACATGGGAACACGGGTGGACCTCCAGGCTGCCTCCACACTGCCAAATCTAAGGGACATCGACAACAACACCACGAGGATTTGGTTAGCCTCCCTGCCATGATTCAATCATTCAGAGAGGGAACACAAAGCACAGCCTTGTTGTGGAGGAGCTTGGAAGCAGAAAAGCTGTTCTGTTGTCGAAGGGAAATATTTTTACATCCCTTCCATTTGGGAAATTGCAGTTATTGAAGAAAAAGGATGTTCAAATTCCTCACTGCAATTTACGTATTAGGCTCCCTGGCCTGTTTTCACAAGTTGTTTATCTGTAATTCATTGGGTATGCTGTTGACAGGAAATGAAATGGGAATGCAAACCAGATCTGGCCACAGGTTTAAGTACTGTGTGCTGTGAAATGTGGTTTGGTGTAAATAGCTCTGCATAGATCATGTTACATAGAACATACATGTATGATCCCATAAACACACACAATACACATAAGCAGATAGTAAACTCTTACCCTGAAGGAAAACTCCAGGTTCTCTCCTCCCCACACCTCCATTCCTGTGTCGTATGTCCCCAGGTAATGGAAATAGTCCTTCCTCACAGCAAACAGACCACCTGCCATAGTAGGAGACCTGAAGGATGAAGAAACAGACACTAACTTGCCTGCATCTTAGTAATTATGATTCATCAGGGTGAGGCAGACTTAACTGTTGTAAGACAAAGCCACAGAACGACGTCTCTATTTGTGGTTTAACATGAGCTGAGTAATAAGCTGTAAGCTGTGGGTAATAATATGCATACTGTACAAGCAGCATTAGGGTTCGTTCACACAAGCCTCGATTTTCAAGTTTGATCCAAACCAAACGTGTAGGTGTGAAACTTCCCCCCGACCAGGGTGCGGACCAAAAAGCCGGTCTTTGAACCGACCCAAAGAGGTGCTATTGGACCGGATCAAACTGAACCATGGTTAGGTTCTTTTACAGCAGTGGTTCCCAAACTTTTTCAGCTTCAGACCCAAAAAAAGCTAAACAAGTTCATGTCTCCTCGGGACCCAAATTTACAAAATTGCCTCAGGAACTGCCATAATGTCTACATTTTTACTGTCTCTTCCATCATCAAAACAATGTTGAATTAAATGCATGCCTTTTGGTCTCGTTACGTCTTTTATGTCATTTTTCATCTTTCATGTCGTTTTCATCTTGTTATGTCTTGTTTCGTCTTTATGACATTTCATATGGCTTTGGTGAGGTCAACAGAGAAACACTCTTCTATTTTAAAAATGAAAATGAATTCACGTATATTATTTTATTCTGACAATTGGTGACCATATAAAAACAGCTCTGCGACCCATTTTGGGTCCTGACCCCAAGTTTCTTGACATCCCCCCGGCTCCCAGAAAATGAACAGTGGTTCTTGTAAATAGGTAGAAATAGAGCATTAAACTACAGCATTCCCTTTCTGTTTTCTATCTAAAATAGCTATATATCATGCAAAGTTCTTAAGTCTGCTCCCAAAATTGCAAAGCAAATCTAAAGGGACCAAATGTACACAATGTAAAAGAAGAAAACAAAGCCTTGGTTTGGACCTTGGTTCTTGGTTCTTTCAGGTGTGAAAACGGCCCTTAGAGGTCGTACATACACACCTGATGACATCAGTTGGTGAGCGCCGGCGTTTCTGTTCGTAGTCTGGAACAGTGTGCCATGTAAAGACCAACCGCCAGTCGAAGCCTCCGATCTGAGGCTCGCCAGAGTTGCCCAAGTACTGAAAGGTGTTCCAGTCGATCACATCAATGACAGGACACACAACAGCCTTGGGTTCCTCTTTAATCCTGCGTGGAGAGAAAATAGGAGCTGTGATCTCGGTTTTTTGTGTCGGCGTCGCCCTACAGACTTGGCACACTGAGCGTTGTTTTGATATTTACTCTGCGTGCCAACAAACCAGGGTAGAAGGGTATTGTTTTCACTCATGCCTGTGTGTGTGTATAACTTCTAAATGGATACACCGAATATTCCCTCAGGAATACTCAGAGAATAAAAAAAAGGTTTTTAATTCTCTTTCTGGTGGCGTCTCACCTGTGAAGCAGGGGCTCTAACCAGCCCTCGTGACACTCACAGTGACAGTCCAGGAAGGTCAGGACATCCCCGGTGGTAATGGACGCGCCCAGCAGCCGGGCCCGCACCAACCCCTCCCTCTTGGTGGCCCGGATCAGACGCACCTTCCTTAAACCTGCGATATATAGCTCCAGTGGTTCCTTCAGATGAGCTTCAGAGAAATTACACAAGAAGAGAAAAAATTTAAACAACTGACAGCAGCCTAATTTTTTTTGACATGTGCACAAAGACTGTTTTTTTTTTTAAATCTCTTCTAATGATAATTAAATACAGTAAATTAAATACAGTGGAGCAAGAACAAAAGGCATAAGACAAATAACTATTATCTACTGCCAGACTTTAAACAACAGCAGCTGGAAAAGCAGACAAATGGCAAAACAGTGTTTCACAATGTCATTGCTACATTCAAACCACGTGTTGAATGTGTTTTAAACACAAAGGTACTGAGACTGATCAACAGAACAGATGCCGGTGACTTAACGTCAGATGGATCATTTGTGTGGTGTTCTGTTTACTCTTGGAATAAAGCAAAAAAATTTAATGTTTTACTTTCCAAACTTATTGTAATCTAAACTTGTCTAAATTGTCCATCCTCTTTATGCCAAACATTTTCCCCAGTATTCACATGAAATGTTGACTGATCAGCCCCTCGGTCATTAAGGAAACAGGAAAATCAACCCGTTCAGAAGTTGAGCAGTTTATTACAACGGAGGGAGAGGCAGGCGTTGCTTCATTTTTAAAAGGGTGATGAACCACAAAACCACTCCCTTAAAGTGAGTCACAGTCTAACATTCAGTTTGGGCACAGAGAGGAAAACATGAAAAGACTCTGAACACTAACAAAAGTGATGATAACTACCTCTTTAGAAGTTGCCACTAACCACAGAATTATGCAAGCAGCATGACAAAACAGTGATTAAGGAAAACACAACATCCTTTCGGCTTTTATACATTTCACTCTATTCTACCCCTAGAGTCCCAAAAGAAGACACTTTTATCTTGTGTATATGTTATTATCTGATTTTATTAACTTGTGAGCGCAATAGGGCTGGGCGATGGCGCAAAAAATATGATCACTGTATTTCTTTCCATATTGATCATCAAGGTATCAAGATATATAATTTGGTAATGCTGCCGGTTGTAAGAGTATCCTGGAAATATCTGAAAGCTGAACGAACACAGTTCATTGGCTAAACTTGAGAAGATTAACATGGAGAAGCATTTTCATCCTCTCTCAAATATGAACTTTCCCGTTTTAAACAATGTTCGTGGCCGTTTGAGTATGGATTTCTGAATTTACAAGGTACACTTGAATGTAACATCAAATCAGTTTGCGCCCATGTGTTTTGCCTTACAGAACAGAGTTTACGAGATGCACTGAATGCATCCCACTCCCTCTCTGTCTGTCTGTGTCAAACTCTGACATAGGGGCGTTCCCATAATTTAAAGCTGATTTTGAAAATGTTTATGGAAATACCAGCATTTGCCAAAAAAAACGTCCTCAGTTTTAAAAAGTTGTTACGCTGGCTTGAAGTGGTTTTTGTGCATAATGGAAAATGGAAACACCTTTTTCGAATAAATACTGGCGTAGCGAACATTTAATTCACGTGACTGATCAGCTGACTGATCCCCGGCATCTTCCTGGATAAACAATGTATATACTTCTTCTACTTTGTTTATTACGGTCATGTATTACAGCCCATAGCGCCACCTTCTGACAACACGGCGCAGCCTAGGTTATGTTTATGTTTATGCAAACGCACCTAATTCACATTTTCTTTTTTGTGACTTTTCAAAACTTCACTTCTCATTTTTCCTGACGTTTTATGGACGCGCGGCTACAGACAGCGGCAGGAACAAAAGCAGTGCATCTGCAAATGTCACCCAACCACTGTACAGACTCTTGGCAGAGTTTTTTATTACATGGCTAGTACAGTTCTGTCAGTTACTTCTGAGATTTACTTGCCAAACAGAAAATCTGCCTGCGTGTGGCGGCTCTTGGTTGTCACATTTATTTCTTCTGTGTGATAGGCTGTTACATCTGTCCATACGGAGTAAAAATGTCTTATTATTCACCATCACTATCAACATACATTTTATCCCACTCCCATTTTGAAATTGCTTTATGATCCAGCACATCTCGCACACAAGATTAAAAAAATATCACCTTTTGGGACTTTAGGGGCTCTTTACTATACCCTCCCTCCTTTACAATTCCATATCCCTCTGCCAGCGTCTCACTCAGTCCATCTCAGTCTCCACCATCCCATCACTTCCCCCTGGGGTCTGTGTCCCTACCTCTGTCGCTGTAGTCATCCACCAGGACCACCTCTTTGAGCAGGACGTCAGGGGACGTCTCCAATACGCTGTGGACCGTCCTCAGAAGGGTGGACCAGGCCTCGTTGTAGAAGGCGATCACCACAGATGTTGTGGGCAGGGACCTGTAGTCATACTTCAGCTCTTTGCAACTGCAAAGACAAGTTGTGCGGGTATAAAGAGGTGATTGAAATGAACATCCTGAAAAGAACAGGCTATGTCCAAATCAAGTCAATAAACAAACATGGGCAAACATAGAAACACGTGACTAGAATTAGAATTGTCCTCCTCCTACATGAACCACAACGTGGGTTTTTTAGCTTTGCTGAGTTTGCTTACAGAGCGTTTTGCTTTGTTGAAAATTTGGACACGGTTCAAGTCATTACTTACAGTGGGTTCCATCTCTCCGCCAGCCTGCGGTGCAGTGACACCCTATCACTGACATAAGTGTTAATCTGATGCGTTTTGATGCTTTCCTCTTCTTTTCTTCTCTCCTCTTCGTTCAGATTCAGTTTGACAGCTCTCCCCATTTCGCCCAGGGCATTTAAATCCAACGGGGGCTTCTCATACACGGGCTTCTTCAGCTCCTCATTTTCCACTTCTCGTCCTCCGGGGGCCTCTCGTCGATTTGTCTCGCTCACGTCGCGGGAGTTGTGCCTGAAGAAAATTAAATACCCAACTAAAGTGACCCCGAAGAGAAAAAATAGTAACTTGGGTCGGTTCCTTCTTCCGCAGGCTGCCATCGTGTCGCTTCCTCTCTCTCGGTACGAAGTTGGGTTGGAGTTTCATGCCAGGAGGAGCAACACTTCACTGGCACCTACTGCTGAAGTGAGCCCGTTTCTGTTTCACCACCAAGTATCTCTTTGACAACTTCAACTTTCCCTCGCATTCTTACACCCGCGTACTTACATATAAAGCCGCCTTCTTTCGTTCTGTTAAACATACAAACTAGTGCGTGACTTTGCTACTTGTTGAGCGGACCGTTTTAAGTGTTTATCTTAAAGGACCGTGCAGTAGGACACTCCTCCTCCTCCTCCTCCTCCTCCTCTTCGACTCTCGTGAACGGTGAGATGCAAAGAAAAGGATTACCCCCCTCGGATTAGTTATCACATCGGATTAGCTAGCAAACCGGTAGGTAGATAGATAGGTAGGCAGGCTTCCATAATGGACAGGAAACAAATGTAGGTCAAATCAAACAACCCAGCCGCTATTTCCAGTAGTTGTCAGCGACAATATTAACTACACGTTTAAACTTAATGGACTTCACTTGTTTTCAAGATTTACAAAGTGGTGACCCAAGCCACTTTTTCTCTAGATTTCTCTAGAAAAACGCTAAAAAAAAAAAAAAAAGCGTCCCGCACTCTACCTACTTGAACTTGATTTGAGAAGTTTGAACCGACGTCAAGTTTAAAGAGAGAGAAAGGACGTTTCCGGCGCGAGGTTTTCAAAATAAAACGACTGAAAAGCGACGCCGGAGCTGCAAAAACTGCACTTCCTCAAATGGCCACTTGAGGCTGGCTCCAAAAAGTGAGTCAGTCCTCATAGACTCCCGTGTTAAAATACCCAGTTTTACAGGAGAAATAAACACGTTTATAGCATGGTACAAAAAACTGTTTTAATCTCTATAACTAATTTCCCTCTTGCTGACAACTGTACAGGGGTGATTTTTTTCTATATAAATAGTTATATTAAGGTTAAACGTTATGCATAATAAAGTAAGTCAGAGGATTCTGTCATGAAGATTAGGGTACTTAATTACAATACATGACTTATAATTTAACTAGATTAGCTAATGTAAACATGAATTCATATTAGATTATATGATCTGCTAGTCAGCTAGCATGAATTAGTGTGATAATACATTACACAAAGTTGACATTACTAAGTACAACTGCATGTGTTAACTTTTATTAAGTAGCTGTAATTGCATGATGATGTTTCACATTGCACTGTTAGTCAATGTGGTTGTGATTTCAGTACGTTTCAGTTTCAGCCCTTGCTCTTCTCCAGCTAGAACTTCTTATCTAGATATGGGCACTTGTCTGCAAAACAAAAAACATGGCGATGGCCATCAATAGGCTTCAAAACAGCAGTCCAAAGCCTTCTACTATTTGTATACAGTCTACGGATTTTACATAATTATTGCAGTTGAATACAATACAATTCAATAAAATACATTTTATTCAAAATAGTATTTGAGACATATTGAGAATTATGTTGTTTTCCCTTTAAGACTCAAAAAAGATGTAACAATGATCAGAAAAGCTAATTTAGAGAGTAAGTGGTTATTCATAATCCTATTCATAAAAGTGCCAAATTATTATACCAAGTTGTAAGTGTAAAATAGGTATAGTTCAAAATGTCATTGTATTGTAATGACCATTTTCATTTTTAATATATCTTTTTAGTAATGACACCAATTTTGAAAGTTTTTCCCATTTTCCCTTTTTGTTGGTTTGCTTGCTAAGACAACAACAACTGCAGCAAACATTGTGGATGGAAAATAGCATGTACTATAGAAAAGGAAAGAAACATTCAGAACAGAAAAAAAAAGCAGAAATGGAAAGGGGGAATTAGTCTACTCATCTTTTCCATGAATGGAAAAGATGAGTAGAGTAGAGCTGCCTCCTGCTGAGAATCCTATCTTTAACTTAACATCCTAAAGCCACAGAGAAATGGATGGAACTTCCAGTTTCCAGAGAAGTAAAATATGACATCTTTCCAGGAGGGAAGTAGAGGCTGATATTTCTGATGTAAGAATGTAGCTTTAAAGGAGTCTATCTTTATCTGGATTCCCAGAGCCTTAGTCTGGGACTAATCATTAGTTTCTAAGAAATCATAATCATATTCTGATATATGCTAAGTGTTCCACTAAACACTAAAACCACTCCAGTTTGATTTGAAGTTGGACATTTTTCGTGCTTTTATTTAGAAGGACAAACAGCTGAACCAGAAGTGCTGTTTATTATTTTTGTTATCTTTACGAAGGTAAAGATTCAAGTTCAACTTCACCTTTATGGCAGGTAAATCATTGAGAGAGAGCTGAAATCTTGAATAACCTCATCTCGGAGAAACATGTATCTGCTTCCGTGTTGTTTTCAATTGTTTTCAGTGTTCCAGGTTCTTTTAAGCGACAAAGAAAGGATGGACATTGATAAACATTAAAATATATAGATGGGGTCCATTATAAAACAGTCTGCCATCTACCAATCAGAATAGACCACAAATGTACTTAATTGTACATTTCTATTTTGGGTAAAACACCCTAAATCATTTTTATTGACCCAGAGACCTCAGCGGTCTTGTTTCATATTCAACCAGATGTCACTCATGTGAAACCGATATGAAAACTCTTGACACCAAAGATGAAATCTGACACAAAATGTATGTTTAAGCAAATTAAAATGCTAAATAATTAAGGTGATCTTTCAAGGCCAGAAGGTAATTTGAGTGGCATACTTGTTTGATCGAGCACCCATATTGTGAAAAGTACAAAAGAGACACGGGAAGGCATCGAGTCAGCCGGAGTGTTGTAATATACCGCGCTAGACTGAGCTTGTCGTTCTGTCAGAGACACAATATTGATGTTAATGCATGAGGGCGTTTTCATTTAGGACCGGTTTGATGGATAACATTTTCCATGCAACAGATATTCCTTGGGCAAATATATAGCCTACTAACAGGAATACAAAATGATGGTGGCCTGTGTACCTTGGGGATAAGTTATTATCTTTGCTTGTCACACCACTGGCAGCTGGAAAATTATTTAGCACTACTCATTAAGACATCACGATGAAAATAAAATACAGCCCCTTTAATATAGCCTAATACTTTTATTTTGTAGGGGAGGCCAGATATGGTTATAACACTTTAAGCTTCAGAATCTGTAACACTTGATTTTTGAGCTAGAACTAAACATTTTATACAAAGTACCGACATTTGTCTACAATAAACTGGCACCAATTCCTTTGTTACAACCCACCCTGCTACTGGGGTAGGTTGTGTCATTGGCATAATTAGCTAATTCATTTTCATTAAAACTGGGAATGGTGAAAATTTTGCTTCTAGTTCACTTAAGGTGGCTTAGATATAAGGACTTTGGCCCCAAAATAACGCCAATGCAGAAGTATGTTAAAGTGTAATACTGCTGGCAACCACTAGGAGCTGCTCCAAAAAGCCCTGACTCCTATAGACTTACGTTCAATTTCTCTCTAAAAATACTAAGTCAATCAGTTTTTTTTTCCAGGAGTCATTCTGGTGTCATTCCTTTTACTTGGACCCTCTAATAAGTGTTCTGGTCCTTCTTTAAATTTTTCCTCCGTTAATAAGATCTCTGGTTGAATAAACAGCTTTGATGTCTGCCATGTTGGGCTTTGATTGACAGGTGTGTATGACAGCTCGCTCGCCTGCTGAGTTGGACTGTCAGAGCTTCTGTTTATTTAATAAAATGCCATTTTTCCTGACAGACAGTTCCACTGTAGTTTTGGTTAATAGATTACACTAAAAAGACTGTAAAATTACTTTGTTACGCAATGCTTGATGAACCATTTTACAGAGTCAGGAAGCTAGCATTTAGCATTAGCTCACCCCTCGTAGATGGCTCTGACCCCTCCACTCCCACAGCTCTGTTCCTTTTGTCCAAATATGGTCACTTCCAGATCCACAAAGCCAACACAGCTACAGCCAAACTGCAAACTACTGGCTTTAAAATGGCAGTTAAGAAACCAATAATTAAAACAGTTTACTGCAAATTTCTTGTAATAGTGTTTCCTACACCTTTATGATTGAAATGTCATCTACAGGCCTAGAGGATGAAATTCAGTTTGGTTGCTAAGAGTTACATGTTGGACAATTTGCATAATTAGCTAATTAATTGCCAAAAACTGGAAATATCTATAATTTTGCTTCTAGTTCAATTAAAAATAGTCTGGGCAATTTGCATAATTTGCATCACATTCTGATTGCAATTGCAGTAACAATTTTAGTGTTAATAGTAATTTTTGCATTTCATGTTCACTGTAAAAGATAATGATAATGATTTGATTTTTGCTGGAGTCTGAACAACAAGCCTGTTCCCTTACATCTGGAGAATATGATTTGTAGACCATGGCATCTCTGTACTACCAAGATGCTTCATTTCTAATGGTATGTTGCAAGGCATTTGACATTTATCTGAAAAACATGGCCATATTGTGATTTCAATAATATATTTTGATTAATTGTTTAGCCTTGTAGTGCGTAAAGAACATATACATAGGTCTAACAAAAATGTAAATTTGTTTGTGTCTCTGTGTGTGTAGACACTGTGTAAAATTATTGAAGTCATCAAAGTGTTGTTGGATGTATGTGAGCGGATGGTTGTAACACTTTTTAAACATGTGTTACAACCCACCCCACTGTTTAACTGGCTGTGTTACCAAACTATAGTCTTGGAAGGTAAACTTTCTTACTTGAGAATCATTTTTTTCTCTTTAGAATCTGTCTGTTTACAGCCGTTGCATCCACCATGTGGGTAAACACTGACATGATCATATGACTCCTCTCTTATCCTCTCTGGAATTGGTGGTGTTACAAACATACCCAGTCTCCCCTATTTGAATATTATTATTTATCACTTTATACATAGGTTTAAGAGTAGATGAAATATTCAGATCCTTTACTTACTTTATGGCTGTAGATATTTAAGTTTGAGCTCATTTAAACTACTTTATATACTGTTGGTAGTTTAGTCTTCAGCAATGCGTCATATTCTATATGATCATCATATGAGTTGTGTCGCTGTCCTGTGAGAACCACGTATCTCTGAAAAGTCAACTTTTCATGAGCTCAGAAAAACAGGTCTGTTTTAAGCTTTGTGACGATGCATATTCCAACAAAGAGTTTATTGAGCTTAAGAATTTTCTCAACCCATCAAGGAAACACTTCATCCTTTAGTTTAAATTCAAAAATCATTTGGGGTGAAGGGGCTGAATTATTAAAGTAACTAAAGTTGTCAGACAAATGTAGTTGAGTAAAAAGTACTATATCATATATATATATATGTATATATGTATATGTATAT
>JAPQRN010000003.1:5565607-5595605 GCA_037367275.1 Coranthus polyacanthus | reverse complement strand
AGAGAGAGAGAGAGAGAGAGAGAGAGAGAGTAGAGTACAAGTATGAAGTTGGATAAAATGGAATGTACAAGTACCTCAGAGTTGTGCATAGGTCTAGTACTTCAGTTTAAGTACTTGAAAAAAAAAATACTTGAAACTAAACCAACAAACACAGAGAAAGTCACTTTTGAAACATGTGTGGTGACATGTGAGGTGAACCTGTGAGGTGAACCTGACCCAGTTTCACCTCTCCTTGGGTCTGCACCAAAGGGTAATGGTGTCCTCTGGGAGACTCCTTATGAGACACTTATCTAGTGACGCAGCAGATTTCTGTTCAAGGGGCATTGAAACAGCATTAAAACAGTTAAAACAAAACGATTAAATGCATAAAAGGATACCATGTATATATATATATATGTATATATTCCCATACATGTGTCCAAATTTTCTATTATTTACAGTCAAAATATCATGTGGTGCAACCATCTGGCCATGACTGCTGTTTTGAAAACATCCACTCAAATGTGTTTTTTTTTTTTCAAATGTATTCATATATGCTTGTGCTTAATTTTCTTTAAATACTTTTTTATCAGTTTTTTTTCATTTACAGGAAAAATAAGTCTGTTAGCTACATTTAATAAGTTGACTGTGACCTCATGGGACAGAAATATGAGATGCTATTTACAAAAAAATGTGAATATTAAACACTTTTTTATTACTATATTCATGTTAAGCATTAAAGGAAATACATTTTAAGATAAATCAGGGTCACACCACATGACATTTTTAAGGCCACAGCCAACACATGTAGATGAAAATAACACTAAAGTCACTCAATTTAAAATTTGAATGAATGTATGTTTATCCTTATGTTTTGTATTGTAAAATTGTTAAGTTGTAAATCCTGATACATCACGGACCATAATGCATCAGTATGAAAGTAGGAGAATTTCTCCCTCGCCTCATTGTCTTTACTGGGTGCAAAAGGTGAGATAAAGAGATGAACTTCATACACATTACGACGACAGAAGAGAGGTTCAAGAGAGAAGATACATATAGTAACAAATATATTATAGCTCGTCTGTGGCTAAACTAATCCACGAAGCCTAATAAATAATTGTTAATATTACAGTGTTGTACTTTGTGTTTTGCAGGGTGTGCTCTTCTCTGACAGGATTTATGCACATGTCCTCGATGTGGCCCCGTGAATAATGTTAATGTTTGACTAACATTCTTTATCTTCCTGTGTGGATCGCACTAAATGACTCAGGTGGCACAACTAGACGACTGGTCACGCCTTTCACCTTAGATTAGATCTCCTGAAAAAATTAAAACACAGCAGTTAATGTATGTTTTTTTTATTTTTAACTATTTAAAAAAAAAAAAAAATCAAACCAGGTCCTGAACATATTATCAAAATAAAGTGAAAATCATCCAGACTTGACATGAAATCTACCATTTCTAACACTGCAAAAACATACATATCAACCTACATTTAAAACTGAATGTGATTTGATGATTTTTTTTTCTTTTCTGGGAAACCACTTTTTAAAAATGACAAACCCTTACAACCCACTTCACAACAGACCTTCTCTATAAATTGTTTAGAATTTGTGAAATTTGTGCCTCAATGAACCTTCCTGAGCATTTTATTGCCATTTCTGCACCGTCTTATAATATTATCTTGAAAACCAGCCATTTAGAAGCGATGCATATATGAATCACAACTTTGTTTTATGTATGCATTATTGAAAAAAACAGTAAAACAAGCAGAATGTACACTAGCCTTTCATACTAGACCCAATGTTATAATTACAATTATCAGAACAGAACATTTTTTTGGTGACCCAATTGAAATTTCCCATGACCTACCTGTGGATCCCAACCCAGCCTTTGGGAATGGATGGATGGATGGATGGATGGATGGATGGATGGATGGATGGATGGATGGATGGATGGATGGATTGCACAGTGTTGTGGCAGACAGAGAATAGGCCAGTTCAGGTCATCTCTGTATGATCACGTCACCATTTTTAATCGTTCCTGACCTTGACCCTGTGATCAGTTTGTGGACTGTGACTGGCCGTTACTATTTAGTGTTATTTGCTTTACTACCAGCAGGTGGTGCCAAATGACTGGGGGATAGAATAGGGCGAGGGCGAACGTGAATCGGTCCAAACTGATTTGTTTGGCGCCGTCACCTCATGACACTAAACTGTAACAATAAGAGAGCTAGAGCAGCTCCTTTGTGTCTGTTTTACCTGATGCTGCTACGTGATGTGCAGAAAATGATGGAGAAGCTTTGGTTCTTACTGACACAGCAATAACAGTTTCTATGGGTTGTTGCTGTTATACAGTGACTTTTGTGTCCCTATGATTAATTTTTTTCTCTAAAATGAGCCACATATTTATAACAAATTGCTTAATTTATGTATTTAGGTCTTCATCACTTGAACAGAGATAATCCTATTTTGCGTATTACATTAATTTTTTATCAATTTTATCTTCAGTGCATGGTAATTAACTTCCACTAGAACTTAAAACCATGAAATGATAAAAACTCAAACTCAAAACATTCTTTAATTATGTTACAGATGAGGCTAAGCTGCTTCCAATAAGACATTTAATTCAAGTGAAACTATTTTTTGTGTGTGATTTCTTTGTTTACTGTGTGTCCTTGAAGTCCTTTATCATCTTTCAAAAAATAGACTACAATTTAGTTTGGGACCATTTTCAGGAAATGACAAATGCTGAGCCCTTAAGCTCGACCAGTATGTATTCCTAAAAAATAAACATGTCACTGTTCTGGTAATTATGATTAAAAACATGAAAATCAAGTAATTTTTTTTCCTACAATTACGAGTCCAAATGTTATCATAGAACAGGAATGAACTTTGATAGTAAAAAGATGCCAATGTTCATTTGTGGTTAGTTTTTTATTCTTTCATCCTAACAATTTAAATCTTTCTTCATACATTTCTCCCATTTCATTCCCCCTCTTCTTCATATCAAGTAATCAACATCCCTTTTGCATTATCAGTAGTTTTAGAGGTGCTTGACATGAGCACTGTGCCCCTCTGGTCCCTTAAACCAAACAGTATTTACAAAAGGCAACACAAAACAGGAGTCACCTTGCATGTTTTCCCACTGTATCCACTGACTAATACGCATATCTCATATTCATAAATGCAAAGGGCTGCAGAGAACAAGCAGCCTGCACACATGCAAACAGTACAACAACAGTTACATCGCAGGTCTTGGTTCTGGAATCCCAGCAGAAATGTCAATGGGATCTTTAGTGAAAACAAAAACAGGAGTGTCTTTGCCATTTCAAGTACAGTTTACACACAGGAGTCTTAACAAAACAGTGTGGCACATCCAAGATGAGGGATTCAAAAGGTGCTTCCTTTAAGGCTTTTTTCACCAAAATAAACGTCAAGTGCATTGAGCCAGTGTTGGTTACAGCATTTTAAATGCCTCTTTAATACCTCTGACATCCACTGGCACTGTTCGGTTTCGGCACAGACACCTACTTTAAAGATGATAACCTTTCAAAAGGCACAGTGACAGATGAGTTTCGATGGGTATTCTTAATTTTACACAACAGGGAAGAATAGATTACAACATTCCTGTCAACTCTCTCTCCCTCTGGGGGAAAATTGCACTTGTAAATGCTTAAAAGAATGCTTCAAGTCATATTCAGGCAGCATTCCACTGTGAAACCAGCTCCACAGACACGAGATACAATTGAGAAGCAGTCTGCCTGTTTTCCTCTCACATGATAGAGCCTGTTACAAAGTGTCTGGTTTAGGGCAAAATGCTACTGACCTTACATTCCTGGCACTTCTTTTGAACAGCCTGTCTTTTAAACGTGTTTTTTTTTTTCCCTATCGCTGAACAAACAAGCATGAAGATTTAACAATAATTCATATTGATTGCACATTAAGGTAACATTCTGTAGTGCAGCATGGTTTTTTTCAAAGGCACTTCTATACATGCGCTGGACAGTCAGATCGTTTCAGAGCTTTCAACACAAAACACATGACAATAATGACACTTCAGGTGTACGCTGGACTCCATTTTGGTTGCAGAGGCACTTGGATGAAAAGTAACACCAAGTAAAAGTCTTCAGCTGGTCTCCTTCAAACGACCAAATAAACCTCACCGTTGCCAGTCTCATCCACTCTGTGGTCGCAATCTGCACCTATTCAGGTATTCACAAGGGCACAAAAGCTGAATTGGGTGAATCATTGGCTTCGAGTGACTTTCCACCGCCTTTTATTTTTGCTCGTCCTTCCCATTTGAAAGAAGTGCAGAGCTGGAGTGAGAGACAGTCGTGAGCAGCGGAAGAAGACTCCCGCTGTAGTAATTGCACTATGGTCAAAGAAGGTCACTTGAGGTTTCCCTGCTACTGTATTCACTTTCTCCTTCTACCACTCGAACTTCCACTGCTGGTTTTTGTCTCCAGGGTTACATTTCCTCATCTGCGTGTCCGTGCGGCCCTCCAATGTGCGGTAGGCTGTGGCGCACATGTCTGAGTGGGGGTGATAGATGGTCCCATCCTGAGGGGATTGAGGGGAAAAACATGGAGATTAGGGGCAAAATGGTAATGTGTGGAGATACTTTTATGGCACCGACCAAACTGCTTATTTAATGACTTGTCGTTTGATACCACATTCAGTAACTAAGGATTAAGTCTCAGTGGCAGTGCATGTGGCACACAGGGGCTGCTTGTAAACATTTTTATTATTTAAGTACATCTTTTATGTCGTATAAGTGCTTGAGTGGAAAAATGCCAGGGTGATGAAATATAAATCTAAAGATCTCAAACAGTGTTAAAGAGGTTTATATTTTCTATATTATAAAACTACTCTGAGTGTAGAAAAATGCAGAAGAGCTGAAGATTTCTACCATAATGTGTCATGTAGTCTAATGTAAAGCACAGACCAGTTATTTATGTTTTTACTTTGTCATTATTTAGTTTTAGTCAGTTTTATGAGTGCACAAATACGTGCTTTTAATTGCCTCTTTAGTTTCAGTGTTTCAGTTGAAGAAAGTCTTGATTTATACAGGCTGAAGAAGGTGGGATGAAAGTATGCATGACATCTCTTAGCTGTATCTGCACACATTTAAATGATTTAATACATCGTTTTTCATGGCAACGTTTTGACCCAAATGGTTCTCTGTGATTTTGCTTGAAGCCGACCTGTTTGGATCAAAATGTTGCCATATAAGAGAATGTATTTAATTATTTACTTGGCTACATTGCCAACATTATGCTGACTGCTGTGTCTTTTGTGACCTCCAGAAGTTTAGGTTTTGTGTTTGGTGTACTTCAGCCCTGTTTTTTCTATCTTTTAGCTGTACCCCACAAATGTTCCCGCCCCCCCCTTCATCACAACACATGGTCTTTTGTCTACTATGGGGCTGAAGTCAAAGTGTTCCTATAAAGGACTGTGCTATTTTCTACATTTTCTCATTCACACATCAAGCTTCTTCTGTTTTTCTTCCTCTTCCTCTTTTGTGTTTTGCAGTAGTTGCATCATTTGTGTTGCATTCCCTACGCTCTCTGGAACTAGTCTGTTCATCTTCATTCAAGACGCTTTTTTATTAGGACAGGGTGGTTCAGCCACCACAACCACAGCGCAAACTGAGGGAGAATTCTACCTGCAATTCTATTTTGTTTTAGTTCCTGTTTCATTGTTTATTGTTGTTTTTATTTAGTTTTTGTGTGCTGTTTTCATTTTCATTTCAGTCAACAAAATTCAACAGTTTTAGTTTCAGGGTTAGCTTTCATTAACTATATAACACTAGTATAAACTGACAGAAAGACACCGTGTTTGTGTGTGTTGATGTGTGCAGGCCTTACATTTCTGAACTCCCAGACAATACTGGGTGGTTTGAGGTCTCCGTCGCGAGGGCAGTGCCTCATCCCGATGGAAGTCTGTCCCTCAAGCACTTCGGCACACAGCTCTGTGATGGAGTTGAAACGTATCTCCTTCTGAGATGTGTATTCAAAGTACTGGCAAAGAGGAGAGAACATGGTTATATGTGGTTATTTGCTCTATATACGTTCAGTACACGGTATAAATGTGTTTCTTTTCTGGAGGTTTGCATTTGGAAAGCCTTCTTAGTTTTAGTTTAGTTAGCTCATTTCAGTCTCCACGATTTGTTCCACGATCTTGAATAGAAATCAACCTTTAACAGCAAGACCCCGAATTAAAGGGAAAACAAACAATATTGACTGAAAAGGTGTAGGCAGCTCTTTGGGTTAAAGCAATACAGAAGTTTGCCCCTTTCACCAATATACATGCACTTTTTGTATTTGTTTTTTTTTTTTTTAAACATACCTATTCCTCGGAGTAAATTATTTTGTGCTTTATACATTATCTGTGTAGTTTTAAAATCAACCAAGTCATGAAATTTGAATGCAAGTAAATTAATAAATATTGTATTGGTTGGTGCATAATAATTCTCTAGAGAGAAACCCCAGAATACAACTTTAATATCCCTGAGGGGCAATTTGCTTTGCCGATGGCAGTCCAACAAACACAGTATAAGATCCATATGTCCCACACTAGTACGTATCCACAGCAGTAGTAACAGATGAAAACAATGCCCTGTGTCCTTTCCAGTTGTTTCAGAACATGTTTCATGACTCTTTCTACCTCAGTCTGTCTATTCACACGCACAACGAAGCAGGTTGGCATTGTTTTTTTCCAGCTAGGATTACAGGATGTTTTTACTGTACTCTACTGTGGATCAAATCCTAGGCAAGCCATTGGTGCATAGCATGTCTGAGTGTGTGTGTGCGTGTGTCTGTGTGTGGAGGGATCTCATCAGTAAAGACAAGGCCTTGGCTCTCTCAATCAACAAGACGTGAACACAAACCCTGCTCTCCTCGTCTGGTTTCATTTCAACATGCTGGCCCCCACTAGGACAAAAGATACAACACTCCGTGGGCTTAGCTGTTAAATCGAGGTTCAGGTAATCAATCTTCATACTTACCCATCCTTCTCTTCACATCTCATACATCTTTCAGGTGCATCAGCTGCCCATAATGGTCAATTCTAATAAAAGACTCACTCGTGCCCCCTGTGACTGGCTTCAAACTTATTTACCCAGTCTGTGCCGTTCATTCTGCCCATGAGGCTCATGTATCTTTTAAAATGGAACGTGGTTCTTATGTGGGCCAGGGAAGGGGGACCGGGAGGGAGGCACTGAAGGGCCCTCAGGCTTTTGTTTCAGTGCCATTGAAACATTGATTTTCGGTCACACATGGTGCTTTTTGTGACTGGTGACACCTGATGCGGCGCATCAGTGGGGTAATCAGAGATATCAAGCAGGTTAGTGATTCACAGAAAGGAGCTCTGCCTATTGTCTGACTGCAACATTAAATATACATCCTTGCAGACAAATAATCTGCTGGTTGCTAAACACATCCATCCACATCCATCACTGCAGTTGGCAAATTCTCTTTATAAATACCTGTGATTCAAGATATTTTGGGTGGATGTGTGTGCAATACCAAACCTTGTTTTCAGAGCGTTGCATTCAAGTCACGCTGGACACACCAGCAGAGAGCAATATTCTGGTGTGAATCAACTGTGGCAGCTCATTTTAGGGGTTAGCAGAAGGCACTGACATTTTAAGATACATCTCCCACCGGGGCCAAGAGAGGTTTTGAGATTGTGACAGGCAGGAATATGTGCATGACAGAGACGGAGAAAGACAAAATAAACAAGGTGTGAAATGTTTCATGTACCTGGTTGCCTCCCTGACCATGGCATCCAAACAGAGAGAGGTGGGCACCTGTGGGACTGTGCTCTGGAGCGTTGTAGTCCAGACACTCGGAATGTATCCCTGAGCTGCGCACCTAAGAGGAACGAGAACAATAAATATGAATGAAAATAGAAATTGAGTTCCTCTTGTTGTTTTTATTCTCTACAGACAGGTCAGACTGTAAGGTCACAGAGAACAGAACCACTGAAGCTGGGAGATTCAGTCCTCTCAAAAGACAGATTAGACTCCACAAAAAGTGACTTTAATGCAGTTTTGTTTCCACATCAATACACACCACCTAACAATCAATATAAACATATATGTACTGACCAATTCTCATATTTAAATGCTAATACTTGTGCCATTAAAGGCTCAGTGTGTAATATATATTCACATCCAGCGGCAAAGTTGCAGACGGCAAGGCTCTGCCCTGCCCCCTGCAAAAAACACCAAAGTCCCTCATTAGAGCCAATGTTTGTTTTATCCATTCTGGGACTTCTTAGTTAGGGGCTGCCTTTCCCAAACTTGGGACATTTTTTTGCCAATCAACAAAGTAAATATAATGCTGTGATATGGGAATTAATAATGAATTTGAAGTTTGGGACAAAATTTGTCTTTTGGGGCCTGAGCTGAAAAAGTTCTGGAACGCCTGGTTAAGGGGATTTTAACTCTGGTCCACTCACAAACATAGTAGGTGACAGTAATGCACCTTAATGCTGGATGTCACCTGCTATAAAATGGAAAGAAGAGGAAGTCTGTTCTGAGCTACTGTAGAAACATGGTGGACTGGGAATGGCAAACTACAGCCGCTGTAGGTACCAACGCTCATTCTAAGGTAACAAAAACACAGGTGATTAAACACTAATGAATACATAATTATGATTATATTCCACCTCTGTAATGAAATCCCCCTAAATCCATGTAAATCTATCACACTGGACCTTTAACAAAAGCATGCATTTTTAAAAAAAATTGCAGTCCAGTGCTGTAGACATGAATGTAACCTGAAGAACAATGTGACCTCAGAACTCACAGTGTAAAACAAGAACTAATATGGGAGGATGATATATCCTAGAAAATCCTTTGGAAAGGTATGACCCAATGGTTGGACCCTGGTGGTTGAAATGTAATCATTTTAAAATATTGTGCCAACTGAGAATTTTGTGCAAAGCATTTGGTTATAATCCGGGTGTCTCCATTACAACAGTCTAGAGCCCTGCCAAATTGGGTTTCAAAGCCACTGTTTGTTCAAGTTCAGCCTTCTCCTTTTCAACAGGATTTTCCCATATCATGCCTCAGTCTAACACCCAGCAAGACCGAGGCTCAAAGCAGACAGATTTATGCAAACAGCACAACTGCAACGCCTTCTCTCCAGTATGTGACCTCCATAACTACAGTATGGTGCACATTAGCTTAAGAATTTACTACCATAAATAAAACAGTGATTTAGCACTTCTTTGTAAGAAAATAAAACACAATCGTAACTCACAGCCCCGTGCCAGCCCTCCCTGTCCTCTGGTACATGGAGTTCAGGGTAAATATTCTTCAGATACCAATCAAAACTGTTGCATTTCAGCTTGTCCCTCAGCAGTAGACGCTCTGAGATATCCCCGTAGGTCTCCTGTGAAGGAAGCACACAATGAATTCATCACATTCCCAAAGTTAATCTAAAGGGCTGGACTAAATTAAACACACTCTGTTATTGTGGTGTACGTGTGACATTTTTGGATGTATTTGAAGTATCTTAAAATATAACCGTCCCACCATAAAAGTAAATATTTACATCCTCATTACTAATGACTACACCCAATAAATGTTTCTCAACTACAATGAACCAGTGACGTTACCAGGAACTGGTTACTGTCACGTGACTGGTCGTGTCTACACATTTGAGATAGCTGTGTTTGCTAACATGGAGGACTCCACCTTCACTTCAGGCTGACTCAAAGGTACTGAACAATCACACGTTATAATCTACCTTTACACGGCCTGAGAATTGGATATTATTACAGGGTCTAGCTGAGTAAATTAAAATCAGAGCACACAAACACTAGATAAACATTTAAGGAATGCAGTTTCTCAATCAAACACACGTACTTACTATTAACTAAGTAAGTTAGGATTTTAATCCTTTTGTAAATCCTCCTACAATTAACAGTCTGTGAGAGATTAAAACTGATAAAAACTCTACACTGACAGCCAACACAGAACCTAATAAAATGCAGTAAATGTATTCACAGTAAATATATATATATATATGTAACTAAATGTATTTGGTGACAAATGAGGGTTGGCAAGATGAGCAATTCGAAAAACGTTTAAAAACTTGTTTTGAAACCATCCATCAGGTTTGTCATTTAACACGATCTTTTACCATCTTTTACAAGTTGTAATACTGAATGTCAAATAGTGTGACTACAAAAGAAAAAGAAATATTAAATATTTTATCCACCTAGACGTGGATGTAAGTGTAATGATATAAATAATTACCTTACTTCAAAGTTTTATTAGGATTATATATAAATTTTAATTGTATACAATTTTGCAATATCAAATGACAGAAAACTTGCTGTTTTCTAAATAATCTTTGACAAATTATATAAAAACAGGTGTTACTACTCTGCAATAGAAAATCACATTGTATTCCATTATATTTCCTGTATATTATGATATTTTCTGAAAAATACTGATAATGAAAGTTTAATTATTTAGTATAAAGTTTTTTATGGTTACACCACATTGACATTTTTGCATTTATCTCCTCTAATATGTCCAAATTAAAATTTTAGACCAGGCCCTCAACAAAAAAAAAAAAGAGTGCAAGTCAAGTTTTAAGCCTTTTAAACTTAACATATGGATACAAAAAAATGAGTTTTGTGTCACTGACCCATTTGAATAAAAGGGCTACAGTCTTTCAGACTGTGTCATGGGAACATAGATTTGAAGTGGCTGATGTACTCTGGCATTGCTGTGTTCAATCTCCCCCTGACCAGGTAATTTATTGTTTGATCAAAGATCCCTGACATTAATAATGTACTTTTTCAGATAGGTGAAACTGAGATACATAAATTTTTGATGGTGCCCAATACTCAGAACCTGAGAGGCACAAAACACACAACCACATGGATGCATGTGCACGTCCGCACACACATACGCCTGACCCAGTCAGACAGACAGTATTTCATCATGTGCTGACACCTTGACAGGTGAATCATATCATATGAAACATCTAATTCTAACATCAAAGCTGAGCAACTTGCTGTACTATATTAACACGGTACTACCTGGTGAAACATGGTACAGCAAAGCTTCAATTTAGCTCAGCTGAATGGATGAGAAGCATCTCAGTGCTTTGGGAATATACAGTATTTGTGCAAATATGGATCAGAAAGTTACCAGGTCAGCAAGTTCAAAAGTTGTTTTTGAAAAACTCGTTCACATCAATTTATAAGTGCTCTACCTTTCTCGCTGGGGGATTCCTGTTGTAGAAGTGTTGCTTATAAGTGTCCATCCAAACCTCAGCAGCTCTTACAGTGTTTTGAAGGAAGTTTGGCCTCGCGTAAGGGGCCTTCTTAGGGAACACGTGGCCCACATGAGAGCAGGGATGAATCTCCAGGCTGCCCCCACACTGCCACACCTGACGTGGTAAGATACATGAGGAAGTAGTGGGTGAAATCTTCTAGGAACACAAATGGTGTAACACTTGGTTGTCTCATGTCACCCCAATTTAAAGGCTCAATGTGTAATATTTAGTGACATCTAGTGGCTAAGTTATATATTGCAACTGTATACACCCCCACACTCACAAAGGGTGGCCACAAAAAACATACACATAATTATGAATATTTTATTCCATTTCTGCAATGAGAAACTCCTAAATCCCCCTAAATCTTTGATGCCGGACCTTTAAGGGTTTCTAATGCTTAAATCTTGTATATAATCTTACAGCCACTTTAGCATAAAAAGAAATGGATGTATAATAGATAAATAAGCAGTGTGGAAGTGTTTTTCAATCTAGGCTGTTACAATAAAATATAGATATCATGGTTGACAACTGTAGAAGTTACACACATAGTTGCACACCATTTTCTTGAACGCAGCAGAACCTTAGCTAAGATAATTTCCCTCGCTTGGGCTGACTTTAGTGGTCATTTGAGTGCAATTTACCAGATTGTCATTGAGCAGATACATAAACTGACAGCTTGGAATTTGCAATTACACTACTCAAATGCACTTGTTGAGCTGCGGAGATACGTTTTTCTGCAAATGATGGTATACATTTTTACATGAGAAAGAATACAAAACTCAAGTTCAAATGAAATGGTAATATTTGTTGGACTGATTCAATACTAATGATCCCCTTGAAGTTGCATGCTCCACACCTTCCTTCACACCATGAAAATTCTTCTGCTGCTTCTTGTTCATATGAAAGCAGTTCAATACAGCACAGATACATTGTAGCAATTTGCATCATATAATTGCTTGATCTTTCGCCAGAGAATAAGAAAAGTGATAAAAACAGCACCCTTAAAATATGAAAAAATGTTTACCATATTACTTAATACTCGGCAAAGCAATCCTCCAATTACATGAGGCCAAATCATTACCATATATCCACAGCCAAACAGCTTAATTCGCCAGGCGTTTTGTACTTTTTTAACATTCCAAATCTGAGTTGAAGACCAGTTCACTACGCATAAATTATTTATGGAAAAAAGTCCCAGTAAGAGGCATTTTTATTTCCATATGAATAACGCATCACTCAGGGGAACAGCCTATTCATCTTCGCATTGCAACCACATGCACACTTCCACACAAATAAACTACACAAATCCTGCAAACACTATTTGCATTACTTATCCTTGCATAGTCCTGGTATACATCCTAAAATCTGTGCCAACCTGATTGACGCAAACAAGTAAAACGTGACACCAGCATCAAAACACGGTAACAGTTGATATCAGGGTGCTGTTTCAGGTGCCATGGTTGACTATGAACTGACACCAACGTGACTCACACTGACTGACAATTACCTGGAAGATGGGTGAATTAAAAGTTCTTTCAGGTCAAATCAATTTTTATTTATATATTACAACATCACAAGTCGCAACTCTACCTCAAAGGGGCTTTAGAATCTGTTCAGTACAACACTCTTCCACCCTTGGTTCATGGGCAACAACAACTAGGACAAAAAGAATCCCTTAAAACTTATTGTAAATTCTTGAATTCATCATTGCTTCCCCGATATCATGATAAAAACATGCAGTGCCTGTGAGAAAGGCTATGTCCAGACTGCAGGCTAAAGTGGCCCAAATCAGATTTTTTCACTCATATGTGATTCATCTGATTTTTTTCATGACAGCATGAACAGCATAAACCAATTGAATCTGGTCTTTTCAATTATGATCTGAGCTATTTCTGTATGTGGTCCCAAATCAGATACAGATCTGATCTTTTCCAAAGCAAACTCAGTCTGAACAGTCATATGAGAATTCATGTGACTTTTACGTCACTCTAGATTGAGATTCACCACAAGTCTGCACTGAGGGAGTCGCTCGAATACTATAAAGTAGTTTAAATGAGCTCAACATACAGCAGTAAAATACAACGTACACATTAATGCAGCAGTAACATGAATCCAAAAACATCATATATAATAGTAAAACACTGACTGAGACCATTTTACTGCACAATCACTACTTAATAATACATACTTTAAAAGTACAATTTGGAATGCCCAGCTTTTACTTGTAGTGGAATATTTTCACAGTGTGCTTTTACTGAAAGAAACGATCTGAACACTTCGAACACTGCTGCTTTTGTGCATATGGCTCAGTTCAGGATTGTGACCAGTTCACACTGAAATCTGATACTGGCCACATTTATATATATAAAAAAAGTGAACAGCCAAACAAAAACGTAAGAACTGAGCAATAAATCTGAAATGAGCAATAAGGCTGGCAGTGTGAACGTAGCCTGAGTGACTGTGGCAGAATGATAGTTTTCTTATTCCTGTCGCAATTTACACCTTCTCTAAATGGTGAAAAATGCGACCTTAGGAAAATGGAAACCTTAGTTTCATTTTACTAAGTAGCCTAGCAGCAGTAAAACAATGACTATGCTCTAAACTCACCCTGAAGGAGAGCTCCAAGTTTTCTCCTCCCCACACCTCCATTCCTGTATCATATGTGCCCAGATACTCAAAGTAGTTCTTGCTCACAGCAAATAATCCGCCAGCCATTGTAGGAGACCTAGGAAAAAACTCATGTTATTTGAATGGAGTAATTTTTTTTTTCAGGTGACAGAAAGTATAATGAACATGGTCTGAGCAGAACTGCACGCATACCCACAGCTCATACAGAAATAACTTACTTCCTTTTTAATCTACAACCATACAGTTACTCAACTACGCAACACACCACATTTAGAGGATGTTAACTGCCTTATTACAAGCTTAGAGTTACTACACCCAGGCTATTGATCGTGTCCACAACCAACCGGACCACACCTAACTCTGGCAATGTGCGTGTGCAACATACTTAAACCTGTCAACTGTGTACAAGATTTAGCATCAGATTGGTCTTTGAAAGCAGCCGCTTCCAGTTAAGGCACAGAAATGTTATGGATTGTATCTTCATGTATAAGTTAATGTCGTTTCTGATGCGGTATGGGTAGACACAATCTTGGGTGTAACAGAAGTTGAGTGTAATAAGTAAGTAATAAAACAGCTAGAGTGACAAACAGTGAGAGGTGTATTACATCTGGAGAGCAGAGTTCTACGTTACTACGTGCCGATCTGATAAAGCGATCCTGTGACCTTGTGAAGTATCATACTCTCACCTGATGGGGTCAATGCGAGACTTTCGCCTCTTACGCTCCACTTCGGGGACTGAGTGCCACTGAAAGGTGAGTCTCCAGTCAAAACCTCCGATCATCGGCTCATCAGTTTGCATATAAAACTCGAAGGTATTCCAGTCAATGGTGTCAATGACAGGGCACACAATGGTACTTTTATTCTCACCGATCCTAAACATAGCATGGCCAGTAAAGCAGAGACAACAGGGAGAGGGGAGAACAGAGAAAAATATGAAAAGAATGTGAATTTTCAAAAAAAAAAAAAGCTATTACTCATCTCATCTGGCCAGCAACCCACCTTTCCAGAAGAGGCTCAATCCAGCCCGGGACACACTCACAGTGGCAGTCGAGAAATGTAAGTACATCCCCAGTAGCATAGGTGGCGCCGATGAGACGTGCCCGAACAAGTCCCTCCCTTTTGTTGGTCTGGATGAGCCGAACACGTTGCAGATTACTGATGTAGTCCGCTAATTGAGATTTCAGGTAACCTAATATTGATAACACAAACAAACACACATTATAATCATAAGTAATTACTCATGTTAAATGTAGTTGTTTCATCTTGAAAACTTAAATATCACCCCATTTGGGCACAGAGGAAGTCTGTTTTGAGCTACTGTAGAAAACATGCCACCGCAACATGGCAGACTCTGAACGATGACCAGCTGCCTCTGTGGATTCTCCGTCTCATTTTTGGATGATTTTAAACTAATGAAAACATGATTATGAATATTATATTCCATTTCCGCTATTAGATCCTCCCAAATCCCTCTAAAACTTATACACTGGACAGCTATTACCCACTAATTAAATTCAAATGTTACCTTTGGTCAACATGTTAGCAAACAATTGCTAACTTTTAAATGCAGCAGACAGGCAGCCACATTGTCATTTATTTTTACTGCCGCAGATGAGAACAGCTGATACTTGACCATATGCTAAATTTGCAGACCATGAAACCAAAAACGACAGAAACTAAAAATCATCAGCTTTTTAAGGTAATCACTGTGATTTCAGAACTTAAAGCAACAGCTTTTTCCATTAGACATTTTCCATGGGAGTTAGGTTGTTTGGTTCAACTAGAACATTAATAATTAATGCAGGTTTAACCACCTGCTCCTCGTGTGAACTCTAAATATCAAGATCAAGCATCAACACGGTTCTTCTTCAACCATCTTGGAAAGCTGTCAGTCGTCCAGTCACTGTCTGTCTGTCTGTCTGTCTGTCTGTAGTGACCATTTTGTGGTCGGGAGTGGCATGTCTTGCATTCCATTGGGTCAGAGGAGAGGAAATGATGTCATGGGAGCTCGGTGCACACTGAAGTCATCATTATAGTGTAATGTCTCCGATACACACAGACAAACTGGCAGGGACTGAATACTAATTCCATTAACGCAGACAGACATGAAACTCCTCCTATATCTAGTTTCTGAGACGTAGTATCATTTCAGTAGGCGCAGGTCTACACAAATCAATTCACCTTCCATTCGCTGATGAAGACCAGGAGAGGTGGTAGAGAGGTAGTACAGTAATTGGAATGAAGTCTGTTTTGTCACACGTATTGTGTTTCCAAGGTCATGAATGAACCACCACGCTCAAGTTCACACTTGTACTACACCATATAGACGTGGCAGCAACATTAAAGATTTATGGTTAATGTATATAGTACTGTTTGCCTCATCTCCTTGCCTCAAATAGCCTTGAAAAGGGAAGTTACTATCAAAGTAAAATGTCACACACAGACTGAGAAGAAAAAGGATAGACAGCAAGATGACACTGCTACTGACATAGAACAGCGCACATAATTTACAGTATTGTCACATTTCCGTGGCCTCTCATTTCTTTCTATTTTTGTTATTGAACTCTTTCATAAATGTCACGCCCTTTAGAAATTACCTAAAAAAAGCAGCAACCCATGGCATGTCTGGAAGCATCTCCACACCCTGATCTATCATAAAAGGAATGTGTCCTGTCTTGTTTCAGAGGCTGTTTTCTAATTGCTTTCAGGAGTATGTCCAGAGGCCTTATCTTTTCTTAGCACCACATATAGCACCTTTTTCTATTAATAACCCTACTCTGTTTGACTCATTCCCTTCGGCTCCGTCTATGAGTCTGAAATCAAAGCACACCGGAGGTTTGCTTTGTCTGCTTTAGAAAACTAGGACAAAACTGTCAGCACTCTTTTAATACTGAGATTAAAATGCTTTTTACTATTGGTTTTATTTTTACCAAGACAAAAAAACAAACACACACATTTTTTTATTTATGGGTGTCAAACCTCGGTCACTGTAGTCATCAATGAGGATGATCTCTTTTAAGAGGATGGCAGGTGTAGTCTCCAGGACACTGTGAATGGTTCTCAGCAGTGTGGACCAGGCCTCGTTGTAGAATGCTATGATCACCGAGGTGGTGGGTAACCGTCGGTAGTCAAACTTCTTGCTTCGGCATCTGAGGTATGATTGTGTGTGAGTGTTGGGAGGGTGAGAGAAGAGACAGAGTTGTGCATAATGTAAGCAATAGTACATATGCACAGTGTGCATTCACAAAAAAAGAAGCATCCTGCCCCTATGAACTCTGGATATTTATGTATGTGAGCAGAGACACTTCTACAGCTATAAGGGGAGGAGGAGGTGTCTGATCTTAATCCAGATGGCAGTAATTAAAACAATAAAGAGCCACAAAAACATGATGGGGGCGGGGAGGGTGTTACACCAATGAGCAACATACCACAGCAGTACTCTGGGAGAGACCACAGAAACTTGAGCAAACAGAGACGAAAAGGGCAGAACAGACAGAGTGAGAGAGAGAGAGAGAGGGGATGGAGAGAAAAACTCAAATTAGTCTCAGCAAATCTGTGGAAACCAAAAACTTGAGAGAATGAGAACAAAAGAAAGAAAGGATGGGGCGCGAGCTGGGGTGAGCGGTGTTTCTGTGAATCAGTGGAATACACAGAGACAGAGGAACCGCTGGCACAGGCTAAATGACTTTGTGATTTTGTCACGAGAGGCCCAGGCCACAACTATGTAACTGCTGGAAGTGGGGCGAGATAGAAAAAAAAAGTTGCTGACTAGTGACAGTCACGACCAATCAAGTGAGCTGTTTCTCTTTCCATTAAAAATACTGTGTTTACGATGCTGCAATAGTTTCACTATGGAGAGAGAGGTACAAAGTTATCTGCCACTTCTGCTCCCAGGAGGATGTAATTATAGAATATGTGCAACTGGCAAACAAACACAACCTTAAAATAAATCTGCTTGGGGGCACTAAACACATTGTCGACAGGCATACGCCGAGCAGACACCTGGGACAGTTTTCCAACAGGAAGGAGGAAATCACCACCCATTTGCCCTTTTATTCTACATGTATATAGTCATAATAAAGATTTGAGCTTGTGCACAATTGTTCATAGACAAATACAGGCTTACCACAGATTTTAGAGACAAAATTTCAAAACCTTTCCATGACATTTCAAGGACTGATAACCAATCACATCCTTTAAGTACATGAACAGAAGTGGACTTTAGTTAATTATTCTATGAAAATTAAACAGCAACCTTTTTCATTCTTTAACTGATGGTTATTTTCATATGTTACTTTTAGCAAAGCAGCTGACCCAAAAAAAGAGTGCTATGGATGACTACTAACTAGCTTCTTCCAACTTTCTCAACTCAAAGTTTGAGATGCTCTCATGGAGTATCTTCTTCTTGTGGTGTGGCACTCACTCACCTCACTTAGTATCAATCAATCATTCCAATTCTGAATATAATTACACACAGTATAGGAAGTTAACGGACACAGTACAGTTTCATGTATGCATCCCCCATGGCAGAAGACAAGGCCTATCCACAACTCTGCATTCCTGATAATTAAATTACATGACTTTTCCAAAACTTCTGAACTTGTGACTTTTCCAGGCCTGGAAAATCTGAGTTTAAAATTCCATTACTTTTTCATGACCATGGGAAGCCTGAAAATATCACCACTGTGTCACGTGGCATGCACTTCTGTCCTGTTATGAACAGGCAGGCGACCAGAGCAAAAGAGAGTTCCCTGATGTCTCCAAAATACCTAAAAGTATCGGGGCTGTGCATGCGTCAAAAATCTTACACTGCTGGTGTAAAGCAAAATAAAGTCAAAAGTCTGTGCCGTGTAGTGAAAATGCTGCCACAGAATGCCATTAATCTTTTAACTTCCCAGGCAACTTCTCCTCCCAAGCATAGAGATCAAAGCATGTCATCTGCCTAACTATGCTGGAGTCTCTGGTGTAAAATGTGGAGTTCCAGTTTCACCTGGGCGACCTCTGAGATTAATTTTTGTATGACGTTTAAAGTCCAATTACAAAAATGTATCACAACATATTTAGTGCTAGTGATTTAGAAAATGTATGCTAAGATGTAATCATGTATTGTACATATAAAGTACAAATGCATGCTTTTATCCCTATGACATAATGGTTCTCACCACACTGATGGATACTACATCTGGGGTTCATTAGGAGGGGGAATCAGTAAGGGATAAGGCAAAGGCGGAAAGGAAAAACAATGAATAAAAGCCATCATCGTCATAACTGTGTGTTGGACTGCCAGCATCACAGAGGTTCAGCTGAGAATAGCTGTGGACAACAACTCTGGATGGAATAAATCCATTCAGGCAAAAAGCTGCTTACACCAGCCTTAATAAGCCCTGCAATGCATTATGAGAGCCTTCATCCTTGTTTCAAACCGTCAGTGGAAAACTGATTCCAGTAAAGAGCTCAACTTAATCTCTATTGAGTAATGCATCCCTGACAACTGGAGAATATACATCAACTGCACGCAGCGTTCAAGGCCAGAGACATATTTATACATATTTTGGCTACAATTGTTAGGAAAATATTGATTTGATAAAACAAAACAGTTTTAGTCAACCAAGGCCTGTGTGTCCATTAGTCACTAAGTGACTCATGTGCCATTCCTGTTTTGTTCTACTCACTCAGTCATCCTGTGGTCCTGGATGTGCCGGTGAAGGGAAATTTTATCGCTGACAAAGATATTGAGAGCGTAGCGCTCCACACTGTCCTGCTCCAGCTTCTTTTCTTCAGGGCCGAGGTTGAGGTGCGTAGCCCGACCCCACTCACCAGGCGCATTGTTGTCCGGCGGTGGTTTAACGTAGAGGGGTCTAGCGAGCTGGCCGTCAGCCCTGCTCTCCTCTAAGTCCCGCTGGTGCGCCAAAAGGTTATGGTCCACATCTTCATCCTCTACGGATGCAGAAGAGGAGGGAAAAGAGGAGCGCGCCAAGAAAAGGTAGCCTAGCCACAGCAACCACAGCAGGAAGATTGCCTTGGCCAACACGCCCAGTTTTCGAGAGCAGCGGCCCCTCATGACAGCAACCCCCAGGGAGGCACTGTGACTGGTTAAGTGTTTGGTGCCCTACAGGACACAAGCTACTGGAAAATAGAAACACAAGACACAACATTAGATGAAAATGACATCATTAAGGTTTTTAAATCACATCTGAGAAAAATACAGTGGAGATGGACACACAAATATAAGCATGACAAAAAATAGAATACATACAATACAAACATCACGCAAAGCAGCTTAATTAACACTGTCGGGAGAAGATTTATAAGAGTGAACGTTTTAATCAGTGTTACACCCATGTATTAGCCTGAATCACAGTCATTCACCTTAACAGAGATAGTGTTTGCCTCTAAATTCCCTCTAAGTGCTCTAAGGACACAGTACCAAAAGATCAGAACAGTAGTACGCAATCAACACTGAAATCATAAATATAATCACAGGCTCGGGGCAGCATTAAGAGACTCATTAAATACAAATTGTGAAGACTGCTGAGGCTAAATGATGGTTTACAGTCCAGTAATGCACTGAATAATTTAAGCCTGCGATGCAATGCTGTAAGAAATGTTTCATTCTAAAGAACTTCATTACAGCTGTTTTATTCACACTTGCACAGATACAAAAGTAATGTCTTACACATTTTCCAATCAGCTGATTCAGTTTTTTTCAGGCTCACTGGGGGTTCAAAGTGATGCTGAAAAACTAGTCCATGCATTTGTTACTTCTAGACTGGACTACTGTAATTGCTTACTAACAGGATGTCCCAATAACTCCCTGAAAAGCCTTCAGTTAATGCAAAATGCTGCAGTGAGATATCTAATGGATGGATCTGCGACTCAGAGGAACTGAACATTGAGCTGTGTATGATTCAAGTTATACTTGAGATACATTTTGCAAGCTGTGTGTCATTTTTCATATGGGAATGTTTGTCTTTGCTATGCTGAAAGAGTTCTCCAATTCCTCCTGCACAACCGCTTATCATTCTCATGGACTCTGTGACCCTGAGGCTGCAAGACTAGAGGGCGAGAGGGAAGGGATGAGCCATTTGAGATATAGCATAGGCCCCTCCAAAGCTGCATCCAGCCACAACATATCCAGGTTGCAGCAATAGCTTTATGTATCCAATAATGAGTCTGTATGGAGGATGGTGACGCCTATGTCTAATCATAAATATTCTTCTTTGTCCCAGCAAGGCTGATGTATGACACGGTTCATCACAGGGACTCATCAGGTTCTGACGAACGTATAAGAGTTGTGGTGTCTTTGTATGGTTTAAGCATTGTACTGTATGTTGCATCTCCTGCTGTGTGCTTGTAACTGCTCCCTGAATGCTTGGTATATTCTAATTAAAGAATTCATTTAATCAGTCAACAGAGCCTGAAGAGTCATCTGTTTGTGTCTTTAATTCTTCCACATTATGAGAGGACTTGCAGAAACTGGGCCTGTCACAATTCTAACATAATCGCCTAATCACAATTATTTTGCATAATTGTGATAATCATCTTCATTCACCTCTAGAAAAACAGCTGGATGAAACTAATCAATGTCATATTTCCATCACTATTTCCAAATCATTTTTCTTTTTTGAGATTTGACTGGCACTCTTTCAATGACTTCATCTTGTACCCTTTTGATCTTGAGGTGTTTAACTTCTTTTGGTACCTGTTATTATCAGTAATTTACTTGTACTTTTCAGTAATAGGCTTTGTATATTTGTTACTTAAGTCAAATCTGCACTGTGTCAATTTTGTTTCTAAAGCCTAAAAGGCAAACAGAAATGCGACTTTTATTTATGCGTTCCAGTGTCCAGTGCCAATAAATGGCTCTTCTTCTTCAGTAGGTGTATTGTATGTGTATAAATAAATTATCATTAGGCTTATACTACACTGGTGGAACATTATGAATAGAAAAAGACATTTAAATCATTACTACAAAGCTATTAGAATAGAAAATTGACAGTGACAGTCCTGACAGGAACTACCAAGAGAGATCACATTCCTCTAATGTTAGCCTCTTTTCATGGGATCTCTGTAAAATTCAGAATAGAATTTAATGACCAAGATCAATTCAATCTTGAAGCTCTCATGGTATGATATTATCCTAATTGTACACTTTAATCTGTAGTGTACAATTAGGCAGACTCTTCAGTTATCGGGCTCCTCTCCTATGGAACCAGCCCCAACTTTGGGTTCGGGAGGTAGATACCCCCTCTGCTTTTAAAATGAGGCTAAAAAGTTTTCATTTTTGACAAAGCTTATAGTTAGGGCTGGCTCAGCTGACCCTGAACCATCCTTTTGTGTTGCTGCTGTAGACTTAGACTGCTGGGGGACCTCCCATGATGCACTGAACACCCCCATTCTCCATGCCTTTACAGGCCACTGTTGCATGTCATTTGTCTTCTCTCTCTCCTTTAGTTTGTACTTTTTCTTTTCTATCTTGTCTCTCCCTGTACCTTTTCTGCGGGTATCCCTGTCTCCAGAGCTGTATGTTTGTGATGTGCAATCTGTTCAGTGTTTGTTTGTTCTTTCTCTATGCTTTTCCTTTCACTTTCTACTGTCCTCTCACCTCAACCGATCACAGCAGAAGGCCGCCCGCACTCAGTCAAAGGTTTCTTCCCATTAAAAGGTAGTTTTTCCTTCTCACTGTCACCAAGTGCTTGCGCCAGAGGGATATTGGGTTTCTCTCAATAATATTGTAAAGTCTTGACCTCACTATGTAATGATTACCATTTGGTGCTATATAAGTTGAACTGAATCATTACTTACAAATCTTGGAGACATTAACCTCATAATACCACAGCGTTAGCAATCTATTTTCTGTGCACACAAGTTGTACAAGATGCTTCACAATACCTTCACAGTGACAGTAATCAGTAACAGTCTGGATTTGAACAGCAGGATTTGACCAGACTTTTATATATATATATATATATATATATATAAACTGAAATTACGAGTTAGGGTTTTGAGGGATACCTTATTTTAGAGATTTCCATTCTCTTCTAAGCAGTCAATGATATAGTTACCCAAAAACCTGGGAGGGTTGGAATATTTGTACAAGTATAGATGCCTTTTGAGTAGATTTAAAAATAGGATTAACCGAGGTTTGTAGATACATGAAGCTAGCAATTAAGACATTCATGTCTGACAGATGAGCTTAGCATAGCAGAATTTGAAAAGGGTTGTGGGGTAAAAACACACACCACTTAGTTATGTTTACATTGAATTAATGTAATCACATAATTGTGCTGCATTAATATTAGAGCAGGGTGCCAATACAGAATTTCCAGCAAATGCCAGCAAGGCACCAGCCGTCCTTCTTCTTTCCCTTACAACGGTAAAAGGATGACCACTTTATAATCATGTAAATAGTGGTTCATTCTGGTCATAGTGCTCTCTGTGAGTTTTTAGATTAGATGTATTTTGCAGTGCATTGTGGAGTCACAGAGTCAGAGGAAACTCAATTTCAACAGCCGTCCTTCATGGCAGCACCACAGCCCTTTCACTCCATCCTGGGCTGTGGCCAAAGGACTTGGGAGTCCTGAGGTTACAAAATGGAGACGCCTGCAAACAAAACCCCCTTTTATTGGCTGTCCATCACACCTTCCACTCTCTCTGAATCTGATAGCCTTACTGGGGAGCTATTTGGAACGAGCAGGATGGGACACGGAGCTTAGGATGCAGCTTAAACCCTGCCCCACTTTTTGGCAAAGTGCAGTGAAACAATAAAAAAAAGGAGGAGAGGGATAAGATTTGCATTTGCTTCAAAGGCAGCTATCTCTGGTGTGTGCTTCACGGTTTCATGCTAAAAAGAAACTAAAAAGAGACAGCAATGAGAAATATGGGTCGGTGCTATATGTTAAAAGTTATACAGAAGAAAGAAAGAAAGACATCACTTGATGTCAGCACTAAGGTTAACTACTATGTGGCACATGAAAAGACCACATTGCTCTCCATGGTTAGACAGGAATTAATAGGCAGCACTGGATGCAATACATGGCTCGTTTACTCTAAAGCCCTATTGCAAACAGGTAATGTAACAGGTTACACAAACAGCAGTCCCCTCTAACCAGCTGATGTTTCCAGTTTGCCAAAAACTCACCGGACAGGATCGCTGACTCCTCTTCACAACACAAACAGCTCTTAGCTGATTACATTCTGAGTATACAGCACTGACAGCAACTGTTTTAAAGAAGCCTGACTGCAAATGAGTGATGTTGGCTTAATTTAAAAGTTGGATGGAGACTTTTTCATCACATGGTCCTTGACACACATCCAAATAAACACAACTCGAACTGAGCTACAAAGCAAGACAGCTTTAACTAACAGTGCTTCTCTTCTCTCACTCACTTCACCACCACCTCATTTTCCCTTCCACTTGAAAGGAAAAGTAAAACTCACTCTCCTCTGTTATTAAACTGGATGAAATGTCAGCCTGAAGTGTGGCTTTAAGGCCCACCCTCTGATCTAGTTGTTTAAATATCCGCAAGAGATTTATCTTTATAGTTATCTGCACACGTTCATGAGGGAAGGGGACTTACAGGTGTTACAACGAAATGCGATATGTTAAGAGAAAAGGAGTGAGTTACAGTTCAGCAACAGGTCGCCTCCTCTGCGAAATATAGGAGTATAACTTCTCATACAAATCCTAAACTAATCTCCCCATAAACGTCTTTTTAAATACGCAGAGTAGGGCTGCAGCGAGTGACTCGGACATATTGACAAAAACGACACACTACTACTACTACCAACTGACTAATTACTAAATAATGACTTCCTGTCAGCATTAGCTTAATTGCCAAACCAATGCCGAGCCAAGACACAGATTAACTTTACTCTAAAACAAGCAAGGAAGTCAGAAATGCAAATTGTGACACACGAAAAGGCTACACTCTAAAGGACAACGCTGTGACAAGAATTATTTTGAACATTGTGTACATGAGTTACAAAAGCATATTTCTCTCGGAAAAGTACGAAGTTAGCTTGTAAGAGTGAAATGGTTTTTACCCTCACAACAAGTTACATGTCTCGGAGTTTTCTTCGAGGTGGCTGCGTCCGTTGTTAGTCAGCTCCACCGCGGTCGTCTTCCAGTTACACCTCTGGCTTGCAGATGTCAGCATACCCACATCCTCCTCTCCTCCTCCACGTTGGTCTTCTGACATTTAGTCAAGGCAGCCGCAAAAACTGCGCAGTGTCCGGTCAGACCTGTCGCAATAAGAGTCTCACTGGGCTCAACTTGACGTTTTTTGTCTCCGTCGAACTGTGAAAGAAATGACTACAAATAAATTACGTACGTTCATTTTTTTTTTTTTAACCAAATACATACACATTTACGCCTAAAATTATCCAGTACATTCAAAAGTCTGTGCCATAGAAATTGTTTTTCGCACAACTTAATAATGTAAAAAAAATGAAATGAGCCATGCTACGCGTGAAATTTCAATAGCTTTCAATGAACAGTATCAACTTGTTACTCTCTTGCTGTAACTTCCTCATACAAAATAGAAAAAGGGTGACTTTTATTGTTGTCTATTTCCGGTCTTGGTAGCGCCATTTTCAGAATACTTGACGCACTTCATGTTAGCCACTGTTAGCTGCGATTTGTTAGTAGACATGACTAGACTCTGGCGACTGAAAATGAGTTGCACAATATGCAGTCTGTACCCAACGCATATGAAATGTTTGAGACTAAAAGAAAAAGTTGTCGCGGAAACATGAAAACCTACCCAAACCAACTTACCCACCCTTCACGGGTTTAAAGTTCACAGCAGCTGCGAGTAATTCAGATTTTAATTACATTAACGTCCCTTTTCATTGATAAAAGTAAGGCGCCATCATTTTTTTTTTCATTTCAAAACTGTGTCCTTGACAGCCGCAGCTGATTGTTTCCTTTAAAATACCCCACTAAACCTGGGAATCCAGGTTTATCTTAGCACTACGTTTTTATGACAGTTAATGAACTTTAGACTCTATGTAAAGGGTGTCATTGTTTGCACACTCTGCAGTCAGGTGCATTCTCAACATAGCTAATGCAACATAATGCCTGTGTGCAACAAAGTGAACATAAAATAGACACTTAAAATTGTTTAGGCTATTGCCCTTTGCCATATGTGCTGATATTACAACACATCTACAACTACACTTGTTAATAATTAATATGTAATAAGAAAGATGTGTGAACAGGTGATGAATTTAGAGAGGGTGGATCATTCTAATAAAAACAAGAGCTAATATGAGATTCACGTTTACGCTAAGTTACCTCTCTGGCAAATGAAACACTTGAAAGCCTAAAAAAAAAACTTTATTGCATCATGGTTAACAGTTTCACATTTCATGATGACTGATTTATAATAAAAGCTTACACCATGTAGGTTCATTTGAACTTGGGGAATATTTGACAAATTTTGAAACACCCCAGTTTCCTTAAATCCTGTTCACAAGAAAGCTGAAAGCATCTATTTGTGCACTTGCATGAATAGACAATGTGCCATACACACAAACAGCCTTTTCCTCTGTGTGTTTGCCATTATATGCTTGGGTTGTTTTCCCATAGTCCCCAGGTCCTGCTCAGGCCGGACCACACTTGCCTAGAGTATGCAGTGCTCTAGTGCAGCCTGTTGTTAGGCAGACACCTGCACCACTTGGTAACTTGCCAATGTCTTTTATTCTTCCCTCTTCTTTCCCTCTCCTTTCCTCCTCCTTTTCTTCTCCCCAGTTGAAACCAATTGACACCTCTCTCTGTGTTAGGCTGATGTTCCCCCATCCGGAACTGAAAAGGGTCCCATTTCCGTGATAGGGATCTGGGGCTTTCACGTCTACAAGGAGGGCTCTTGTACAGGTCTTGCAACCTTTACCCCATTCAAAATCTTAATTAGTTTACAGATGCAATGTGTCCTGTTTGCTCCATCGTTACTAAAATAACGGCAAAGCCAATTTCATCAATTTAGAGTAGTGTTTTTACTGTGAGGCCAGAATTGCGTTGAAATAAAACAACCTACAGGCTTAACCCAGGCAGATTATTAAAAGCATCCTGCTATATTTGCCTATACTAGGTTAAATTAAACAAGAGTTACCTAATTCTTAAGAGGTTTTGTTGAAATCCGGAGCAATTCCAGTGTTTTTATCCTCTTTAAATAGGTCTGTATAGCTTCTTGATTTGTCGTTGAGAGACTAAGCCTTTCTCTGTCTTTTGTGTTTATCTGTATTTGGACTCAACCCAGCAGCTGCAGAGCTTATGGTTGAAATCTCTCTCATTTGGTGGATTTGAAGAACATGAGGCAAGTGGATTTGAGGAACGCCATCAGTCAGTATTTGACCCTGTGCCATAGAGGAAGTAAGATTAGATGGAGACAGGTCAGGTAAAGAGCACCATCTAGTGACAGCACAGAATATATCCTGTCTAATTAACACTTTCATCAACATACAGCAGGGCCTCTTTAGCGGAATTTACAGTCTGCTCAAAACTAGGTACAAAAACTGAACAAATACAGAAAAAATACAACAAATACTGAAAAAAATACAAAAAAAGCTTGTTAGTTAATTTTCCCTGGGGCCACCCCTGAGTCAATCTTATACAGTCTCTATTGTGAATCATCCTCTATATTAAATAATAAATAAAATACTAAAGATGAGTGAAACCACACTCCTTTGTTTACTTTACTAGATAACGGCAAAAATTACTCAGGGTCCTTTAATTTGAATAAACCTTTCAAATCCTGAGCCAAACAACACATATAAAATTGATACATCACTTTGCGAGAATCTGGTTTCTCTTTCCCATTAATGAGTGCCAGTTTATTGGAGGCAAGTTGTTTAACCTCTAAAATTAGAAGCGGAAGGCTGACATGCATGTTCCTCAATGAACTAATAACTGCTAGACCCACACAACAGTGATGTAAGGAGTGCGTTTCTGGTTTGTTTAGTCCTGCACGACTCTTTTCAATTACAGCTCTATTCACATCTGAACTAACTGTTGAACCAGTGATTTCATTAGCCGAGTGTCCCTTTGTACTTAATGTTCATTTGCTCTCTTGGTGCAATAAATCACAGTGAATAGAGGTCACATTGTAGGACCGGTCTCCTTTAATTTAATGGAGATAGATTCTGGCCCACGATCTCCTTTAGCTTATTAGCTCCTGTAGAGGAGACACAATGACCTTTAGCCATAAGGAGTGAATATGGTTATCAGTTAGTGATTTTGATAGTGAAGGTTAGGCCTCTTTTATGACCTTGGTCATGATATGAGTGAATGGTCTGTTATTAAACGGGCTTGTCAGATCCTGTCATTGAACCACGTGCCACATCCCGTATCTGAGTGAGGATATGCAGCATAATGGCCATGAAACTAGTTCGTGTATTATACAAAGATGCAATCTTGTTTGGAAATGAGTGTCTACATAAAAGTGCATTTGACTGAAACACACGTCACACAATCAAGAAACAATTACGAACCCTATTTCCAGAGAAGTTAGGACATTTTCCAAAATGCAATAAAAACTGAAATCTCTGATGCTAATTATCTTCAACCTTTATTTAACGGGGAGGGGATCATGATTGGACATAAAAGGAGCATCGATCGAAGGATTAGTCTTTACAAGTGGTCATGGTTCAACATTTTGTGCAAAAACAGAATTGTCAGCCATTTCAAAAAGTATATTTCTCAGCACAAAATTGTAAAGAATTTTGTTCTGTCACTATCTATAATACATAATATTGTGAAAAGATTGCAGGGAGTCCCAAGAAATCTCAGTATGCAAAGGCCAATGGGCGGAAACCACTGTTGAACTTGCATGACCTTTGAGCCCTCAGGTGACATTGCATGAGAAACCATCATGCTACTGTGATGAATATAACCACAGGGAGTCAGGAGGAATTTGGAAAACTGTTGTTGCTTAACACAGTCCACCACTGCATCCAGAAGCTGTATTACAAAAGAGGAAAGCTCTATATCAACATCAGACTGTTATCAGTGAAAGGTGCAGATTCCCAGCATCTGTGATGGTCTGGGGGTGCATCAGTGCCCACAGCATGTCTACTCTGTATATGTGTGAAGGTACCATCGACGCAAAGGCATATATTGGAATAGTGGGTTAAGATTAAAAGAAATGAACAAATCAAAGATTTTAGGTTTTATTGTATTTTTGAAAATGCCCCGACTTTTCTGGAAACAGTCTGCACATTTGATTTTTATTACAAAAGTGACACGATAGATGAGGGATATTAGATATAAAAACATCCTTTACATTAAAATTCTGTTGTCAATGCAAAATGCCTTTCACCTTGTAAGAGAGTTGTGCTCAGCTTTTACAGTGTGGTACATAGTCAGCGACAGGACAGTTGGCACTTGTCTCTTGATTCTGTGCCAAAGACTGCTGCTGTCACTGTGGCTGTGAATGTGCGTGTGACACAGTGAGACATCTAAATCAGTCTGAGATTGGTGCCACTTTGTGCGGTACGTCCAGCATGTAATAACTCTGCTAATTAAAGCAGATACAGCCCAGCTTTGCAGCAGTGTTTGTAACTGTTTTGAAGCAAAAAAGATTACTTCAGCGAAAACTTATTATAAACTTTTCTCCTTTGGGCTTGAAGTAGAATTATGGTTGTAAGGTCAGTGTGCTGAACTGGATTCTCCCTGCATGCTAATTTGTATAGGAGAGTCTTATGTGGAGGACAAGTGTTTCATTCTCTTAAGTGGTTGCAATCCAAGGCTGACTGTGTGTGCTGGTCTTTTTGTTGTAGCTGTGTGTTTGTTGGATGACCAAACTAAGGTTGCAGGACAAAGAAGCATCCACTTGTTTATGCAGCTGAAGTAGAACCAAAGCAGAACGTATCATCAGCATTACAGAGCGAGGGAGGCGAAAGACGAGAGGGGAGATGAGCAGGAGAGAGAGAGAGAGGAGAAGGTTTGGGGGGGGTGTCTATATGCCAATCAGCCCACTCAGCAGTCAGTCCTCGCCAGCCAGGGGGCCCAATGGGAGTGTCTAAAAGATGCACACGCACACACACACACACACACACACACACACACACACACACACACACACA
>JAPQRN010000003.1:5551436-5565507 GCA_037367275.1 Coranthus polyacanthus | reverse complement strand
ACACACACACACACACACATCCACCTCCTCACTTTTCTCCAATCTCTCATCCAGCACCAGACTCCCCAGGCCTGTCCTTCCGTCGTCCAGGCAACGCATCACATTCACTCCAGCGAGCTTCTAACTTGTATGTTTCACTTCTGATTCACAATCGGAGAAGGACTGAGTGGCAAGAAAGAGAGAGGGGCAGAAAAGGGTGAGAAAAGGGTGAGAGAGAGAGAACGGAGGAGAGGAGGGAGGCATGCAAACGAAGCCGCTCAGCTAGAACAGGCACAAAGTTCTGAGTGCCAGGCAGAACGCCAGGTCTGCTCCTTTGAAACAGGATCTTTATAGAAATGAGCACAACTGTCAAATTGCTATAATTGGTTGCCTCTTAAATGAGTGTGACAGCTGCTGATGCTTTGCTCCAGGAGGATTTGGAGATAAAGAATTTGTTACTTTTTTTCTCGTGGGACATCATGCGGGTACACCCGAAGGATTGCTGGACTGGAAGAGTAAGCTGTTCATCAGCTTCATTTGTAGGGAGACAGTGTAATATTTGTAATTAGAAGCAAGGAAGATAATCATCATAGGGAATTATCGCACAGCTGCCAAAGATAAAAGTGCATGTCTAGACTTTAAATAACGTTGGCATTTGCTTAGTCTTCAAAGTTGCTCCCACATCAGGCAAAAAAGCATCTGCAGTCATGTGACAGTTTTTATCTCAATTCAAAATATTTCATAAATAGATTTAGCTGTGAAATGCAGTGTGATGAAGGTTGTTTTTTTTTTCTGCGGTACTTGGTAAAACAAATGGACTGTGTTGGCAAGGTCAAACCAATCAGCAGTTAAGTGCTGTGGAAGAGAGATTTTCAATCACGGAGTAAACACAGAAGCATAATTCCCTCCATCCCAGCTGTGAGCACAAGCACCGACAGTACAGACAACGAAATGCACCCATGCACAAGTATGTACAACAACACGGAAAGAGAAACATAACCCGCATCTCACAGCTGTATGAATCAGAGCCAGGCGGTACGAGGACCCACTGATGGGGGGGCCCCTGCTGAGCTCTGGGGCCCTTGTCTCCCTCTGTTTGCTTCTGATAACACTGCTGGAATTGTTCCTCAGCCACCCCTCACATTAATCAAAAGCCCTGGGACAATACAATTGTTCAGTGGCCATTCTCACAGTGGTGCTTTCATGGCCGCTGGCCTCATAAAAACATCCTCACCTCACCGGCAAATAATGTATATCATCAGTGGCTGCAGCACTGAAGTCCGGCTCCCAAATGAGCGACTGGCAACTGCTGCCGCATAACTGAGGATTTTTAATATCTTCTTTTCCACTCTACAATAACATCATATCAGGGTTAGATTGTAGAGGTTCCTGAAGATATCTTGTTGACTTATTACACATTTCTCCACCTAATTTACGCCCTTCTCTATCACTCTTTTTACAGGGATTTGAGTGTGTTGTTTTCCTTAGAGATGAGCTTGAATCTTTTCTCTTTTTTTGCAAGGTACTCAAGTGACTTTCCTTTGGCTGGTGATAAACTAAAATGAGCTAATAAAAGAATGGAGAATTGTGTCATGAGAGTAAATTAAAATAAAAACCTTATTTTTGCCCTCCAGATCTTTTAAAACCTGTTCACATTAAATTCACATTTCACTGATATATTACAATCGTTATCTCTTTCAATGGGAAAGCAGGCTCTGTTGAAAATACATTATCCCAGGCAGTCAGGAAATGCAGCAATTTATCATTTTAGTCTTCTTAACCCATTGTAAAGCTCCTTGTCCCTTTAAGGAACACCCACATAATTGGCCTCACATCATTTCTGAATGGATCTGACAGGGAGTCAACATGTACAGGTTTTCATCTCACATCTGGCGTGATTTTCCTCGTCGAATGTACATTGTAGTCCTTTCACAACCAAACAGGCATTACTGTGTGTGAAAGAGTGCTTGATTTGTGTCAGCCCCTCCAGGGGACCTCTGTACCCTTTAAAGTTTAGTGTGGATTCAGAATGACTGAATAAGCCATAATGACAGCGTGCCGGTGGGAACTAGGAGCTGAAAGTGAACACCTGTCACTGTCAGCAGTCTGCAGCTCTGTGCCACCGAGTGGCTGATTCACAGAAGGTCACCTTGTGTCTGTGGGACCCGGGCAGAGGCCTGGCAGATGATAACTCAGCACTGGACTATACTCCCACTGAGGATAGAGAGGGGGACACTTATCATAACTGACCCCTATCTGCTGTCAGCTGGGGATTCATTTCTCATCTTTTGAAGCTCATATCACCCTCTCTGTCCTCTGTGTCTCTTCCCCTCTCTCTGTCCTGTCTCACTCCTTCTGGCTCTCTCTCACATTTGCTACAATACCTTGGGAACTTTTTAACATTCTTTTTTTTTTTTTTTACACTTCATCTCTGGCTGAAACTGACTCTCTGTGGCTGTGTGATGTTTTTGCCTCAAACTTTCTTTCTTGCTCCGTTTCATGTCTTCTTCTTTCCTGTTTTTCCATTTTTTAAATTACTTTGTCTGTCTCTCGAACACACAGGCACTCTTCTCGTTTTGATCTCTTCCAATTCTTCTGCCTCCCTGTGTGTCTCTGGATGATAGGTTTTACTTTTGCCTGTTTCTGTGAGTTTAGCTCCTTTTTACTTCCCTCACTTATATAAATTGTGTAACTTTCCCCATTTGCTTCATTATGTGCATATCTGTCTTTTTTTGGGGGGGCTTGAGACTTTTAGTACTCATGAGAGAGGCAGTGGTTATCCAATCCAATACAGGAGACAAGAAAAAACATTTTCTCTTGATCCAGTTTCTTCCCAGTCAAAAGACAAGCATACATTTGTGTTTACTTTTGAAAATGACTACAACCTGTGAAAGTTTAAGTCAATTCATTTTCTCCACAAATAGACATCCCCTGAAACATTATTTTTAATCCATCCATAACGAAAGGAAGGAATCTCGAATCGATTTCACCTCAGGTGTCAACATGGTGATGAAATACGAGATTTCATTAAATTCAAACGCAAAGTCCCCCCAAACTACAGGCCATCAGCCCAGTGAGGCTTAGCGTATGTTGACATTTGCATTATCAAATTCACACTCCAACAGCTTACAACTGCTTCCAGGGGGCATCGCAAAATGTCTGACTGCCTGTCCCTACGACACGGCTCGGTGGATTTACAGGAAATCTGTGATCCGAATCTCTCCATCAACTCATTGAACCTTTCAAGGGCATTCATCAGCGCAAGCACCCAGACACATGAGCAGCCAACCATGTACAAGCACAGGTCCACATGTATGCTAACACAATATCCTCATTAGCGTGGCACATTAGCGTGGGTATAAATTCTTAATGAGAAAAAAAAAGTAACCTTCTATCATATTTAGTTTGACTTCGAACAAAATGGATCATTTTGCATTTGCATCTGGCATTCACCTTTGTTCTGTCGTAGTCATTATAGCAGGGGGGTTCCCAAACATTTTCAGCTCAAAATCCAAAAGAGAAATCCTGTGCTTCAGTGGGACCCAAACTTACAAAAACACACCATGAATTACCATAGCATCTACGTTTTTTACTGGCTTTTTCACCATCAAAACAATGCAGTACCAGAAACTTGATTTGTTCTGTGTATGCATGAAAATGCTACTTCATGTCAGCAGTATTTTTAAATAGTCAAATCAGCAAACAGTAGCTAACATTAACTGGCAAGCTAAATTTAGCTAAAGTTACGTAGCTCGCTAGGGTAGCTAGCTAGTTCAGTCAGAATGAGGGGAAATTACTATTATTATTATTATTAAAAACCTAAAAGATTCAGGGCTTTTGAGAAAGCATTTATAGCTGAAGCCCAAGTATATTTAACTAATAAAGAAAATGTAGCTTTTATTAGCACCATATAGACACAAGAGAAATACATGAATTTTATTTATTAGAAATAATTTGAATCTTCTGATTCATCACTAGTAAAGCCAAAGATAACATTAATTTAATTAAATCTACAAATATTTTATTTTCGAAATACCGGCAACCAGAAGTAGTGTTTTCACATGTGTAGAACAAATTGGGTTTCCAGTAGGGATTGGGTAGGAAGATAACGGCGGCAGTTGTTTCTACCACTGTAATGGTAAAGCAACACACTAGCCTACTCACAGACACAAGAAATAAACAATTCAAAAGCTAATACACAAACAACATGACTGTCATATTTGTTACGTATTTTACCCTGCCAATTGACGACCCAACAAAAATAGCTCCACAACCAATTTTGGGTCCCATCCCTAAGTTTGGGAAAGGCAGCACTATAGGATCTGTTTCCAAATTTGTATTTTGTTTTTTCCTGTGGATGCTGGTAAGATCTATACCACTGTTCTGATTATAATGCTGATAATGTTTTTTTTGTGTGCTGACTCTGCAAACCTTGAAAATGTCTCTTCGTTCTACCTCTCAAACATGTATTGGCATTTTCTTCCTCAGTGTATCTATTTTCTATATTGCTCTGCAATGGGCGAACATAAAATCATGTTAAAAACCGACAATAAAGTCTTCAGGATGAGGGAAAACAAAATAGCATCTCCCTTTGCTTGCTGCAGTGAAAGCCCCCCTCTGGAATAGCCTACCTGAAAACCATTTAACCTCGCCACAATAACCTTAGTGACCTCCACCACTTATTCCAAACAATGCACTGAACTTTTTCAGCAAGCACTCGGGCAAAGTTTTGTTACTGACTGATGTGCTACTGTCATTCGGCCTGTCTGTAAAAAGTGGCAGCTGTCTCTGAAGTGCTGCTTCACTCAGTTTTAATAAATCATCCCCAGTCGGTCTATTCTCCTGTCTCCCTCTCTATCCTCTGCTTCTCTCTGGCTTCATCCCTTTCGCTTACTTATCTATGCCTGCCTTTCCCCTCCTCGCCACTCTCTCTATCTCTGCAGGTCCCTCCTTCACATACCCCCCCCCTTTACTTTCCCCATTTTGCATGTCTGTCTTTATCTCTCCCAGCTGCCAATCTTTTCGTCCCTTTCCAACCATCTCTAACCACTTTAATACTTAGCTTCCTCTTCCTTCTCTTTCACTCCGTCCTGGCTCTCTTTAGAAGCTCTTATCATTGCTAAGTTGCCAAAAAAAGAGCCACTTCCTCTGTCATCTCCCCTGGGAGCGCTGGTACATTAGTCTGTTCCAGAAGGTTCAGGGTCCGGTATAGTGCGGAGTGCAAAGTGCCAGCAGAGGTACGGTTAAATTAACATACTCGCACACTGTCTTTTCTTTCTTCAGCATGCCTTCTCACCTTTTATTCCCCATATGCTCCCCGTGTCCTCTATCTCTCCATTTTTAACAGGCACCAAAACACCAAACATATTATGACCTGGTGAGTGTGAATGAATCTACAGCCACTGGAATGGGCCGAGGAATCGATTATACTGCTACCACATTCAGCAAATGAGCCTGATACGTATTGGCAATCCTTCACCATAGTGACTTTATGAGGCCACGGTGTCCACTCTGTTGTCTGTGAATACATTTAATACGTTGTAATTGATTATGAGCATCCAACTGTACAATTATTTATTCCTTTGTCCATACCTGCACCTCAGCACAAATGAGTGCACATAAATAATATTCGATTATGCCACTAATGTAGAGTCATCAATTACTGTGAGATGTAACTCTTGTGATGAGGTGCTTTTTCTCACTTTCCCACTCTCTAATTTTAGTTTCTTTGATTCAGAGCACGACACTGTCTATATTTCACAACGTGTCATCATCAGACAAACGTCAGCCTTTTAACCTCATGGCATGACATTCAAGCTGGGGAGTCTGCCATGTCATTTGCTGCGCGTATATCCGATGTAACCGAAAGTGACAAGACACCTGTAACAAGAGGACTTTGCCGCTCTTGGCTCCCTCCCACTCCCCAATCCTGCTTCCCGGCTTTCTCTTCATCTCCCCTCTGTGAACTGAATACATTCCTTGACTTGATATTGTTGCTGTAGCATTTCCATACCAACTAGGCCTTCGGGGGGGGGGGGGTTAAACCTCAGCAGCAAGGGGATAGTGCTCTCTCTTTCTCAATCTGTAACTGCTGATTGCAGACACAAAGTGCAGTGGCGTGGAAAAGTATGCAGCACAGCAAATCCTTGTTAAGACCCAGCAATCTGTTAGATCTCAGGCTGATCTGTCCTGCTCACCTCTCTGGGTATAAGATGCAAATGTTTCATTTGGCTAATTAGGTGTTTAACAGGGTTTGGCTTTTGTTTGTGTGGGGTTTGAGGTACAAATTCTTTCTTTTTTATGGGCTGCAGAGCAAGTTAGAGAAAAAAGAATAGAATGTGGATTGTGACAGGCAGAGCTGGTCTTATTAATTTAGCCACCAAACCAAAAAGAGGCAACAGTTTGGATTCAAACTGTAAAAAAATCTAAAGCAAGGGAAAGAGGTGCTTTAAATTGAAAAGATACCCTGGAGTGGTTATGATTCATTCTGCAGAGGCCACAAAAAAATATACTCCAATTATGATGTGATATTTCAAAGTGATTTCACTTTAAGCCTAACGTAAGATCATGTCATGGAGCTCTCCAGGAGGTATGTCACACAAATATTTGGCACTCCGGGGGCTATATGCTTGTAAATAAATATCATTGCTTTTGAGGCCAAGGTGGTGTAAACAGAAGCAGCCAATATCAGCCCACAGCATTCAACACACAACCTCCCTTTTTGGTCCCCTCTGTAAACAATTCGGGCGGGGGAAGATTGAAAACAGCAAGCATCCGCACCCGGATTTACATTCCAATCAAGTGACACCCCTGTCAGAAAATGGCTTCATTTTCTTCACTCTAAAGCAAACACACACATGCACACACTCCATTATTACAAAGGTACACACATACAAAACAAGCACGCACAATGTGCACAAACACGTCTCCCCAGCCCTCCATCCTCCCTATTCTCTCCTCTCTCCTTCACCTACAGGCACACACGCTAACACACAGTGAATGCTGACCAAGTTTGAGTTGTTGCGGTGACAATGCAAGGTGAATGGTCAACTCTGTTAGCGCATGGCATTATAACTGCATCCCTGTCCTCTTCTCCGGTACCTCTACTCTCCTCCTCTCTACTTTTGTTATTGAGATGTGGACAAAAAGACAAAGACTATCTCATGTCACTCTCCAACCTTTTCATCTATGCTTTACTTTGGAACCTGGGGGAAGATGAGGAGGCTCAGACAGACAGCGTGTGCCTTCCCAACACCTGCCTGCCTCGCCCAGAGGTGCATCGCCGTTGACCTTGTCAGAAACTATTGCTTCATGATGATATTTGCTCCCTGGGAAACTCAGAAGTGCCGCTTCATTTGATGCAAGACGAGGCTCATTAAAAACCCATTTGCCTTATGTGTATAGTTTCAAAAGAACAATAGTCCTTGATGGTGCTAACTTTGCTTTAAATGTCACAGTGCAAATGTCACCAGGGAGATGTTCTCTTGGTGTAGGTGTAGGTATACACTTAAAAAAGACAAGAGGCAAATATTGAATCTATGTTGGAAACTAGAGATAGACTGAGTTTGGCCGATAAGATGTTTTATAAACTATCGGTATTGGCACACGTTTCACTGATAGTGGCTGATAGCTAATAGTAGGTTTTTCAAGTAGAATAACAGATCAAAAAATTAAAATTCCTCTCACCTATATTTTTCATGGTTAGTTTAATGTTCACTGATTCATTCATTTCTTTCAGTATTTATTACTTTCATTTAGATGTTCAGTTCAACAGTTATCCAGTTTCTAATATAAAGTCAATGATGAATTTCAGTCATTCATACTATGTTTTCAGTGTCATACTTTTTAGGGGCAGATATGATATCAGTCAATTAATCAGCTCTACTCCAAACTATGGTTATTATGTCTGCCTTTAAAAATCCGCTATCAGTTGACCTCTGGTTGAAACACGTCAATTATTCATTAAAAAACATTTTGATGAATCGCACTGCTATCGTTACAGAAAAACAGAGAGAAAAACAGTGACACTTTTCTCAGTACTTTATTGCCTTTCAAAACTACGCTGAATGACGGTGATGAAGCACAAGTTCGCCACAGAGTGAGGAGCAGGGTCAGCAGAACCACGGTTGGTGGCATCCATCTGTTCCGGGAGCTTCAGAGAGAGAGAGAGGCAGACAGGCAGCTCCACTGGCTGCAACACAAGACACGAGCGGGTTGGAGAGGCAGGACCCATGTCCTGTGTTGCAGCCCCTGGCTCAGCCGACAGGTCACCTTCAGCTCAGGCCGCCAACAGCTGATCCACTGTGAAGAGGAAGACAGGGATACACACAGAGGAAGGAAATGAGAGAGGGAGGGGAGGGGGGAGAAAGAGAGATAAAGTCAATTACAATAGATTCTGTGTGAGAGAAAGAGGGAGCAGATGCGAGAAAATGAGAGGGAGAGAGTGACAGAGTGGTGGGACCGGAGAATGAGACGGGGAGTGGAGAGGAAAATGAACGAGAAGGGTAATAGAAAGAAGGAAAATACTAATGGAGAACGCATGAGAGCAAGAGTGCCAAAAGGGCGATGCTCGTCCACAGACACTGCATTCATCACCTGACCAATGAAAAAAGCCTTTTTCACCTTGTGAAACAGGGGGTTGGCCAGCTACATCTCATATCCACCCTGCTCGACACCCAGAGAAAAACGCTGCTCTGGCCCAAATTGCCTGACTAGAAGGTTAATGACTACTTGTGCCACGGGTCCACAGAAAAAGATCTGTCTGCAATGTCCTTATATAGAAGGCCTGCGGTGGAATTGGAGCATGTCATTGAAAATAAATGTAATCATTATCATAGTTGTGCAAAGCACATTGAAAAGGAATAAGATCTCTTAGGCGTCGAAATTAGAAATGTGTGATGGTAAACTGGTGTTTATGCTGTCTGCTGGTCTCACGGGGAAGCAGTTTGTCATCAAAGACGTAGAGAGCGTGCAATCAATTCTCATAGCAACTCCATGCTTCTGTTATTCTCTCTTGTTTTCTTCTCGTCTCTCTTAGGGAGTCTGCCATGTAACAGCCATTAAAAGGTCATAGCTGAGTGAACTCTAAGCCGCGTGTATCACAAACAAAGGTCTGAAAATGTCATAGCTTCACAGACACGTCCTTGCATCTGGAGAAAGAAAATCAGCAGGCAAAACACCGAAAATAATCAACACCCCTTTTTCTGTGACATTTACCCCATTTTTTTTTATATAGTGTATTCTTGTCAGGTTCCATCTCCAGTCCTTTAACAGATGCTTACATCAGTCTGCTTGTTTTACCAGACATTTTTGATGCAGTGTGGTTTAACAATTGCATGCACCTTTCACTTCCCTAGCTCCTCATATGAAATTGGGTCCAACCTAGTTTTGAGACCACAGGGATATGAACTCAGAGGACAAATGAAAGGAGCTGAAGGACAAAGCAAGAAAAAAAGAAAAAGAAAGAACAGAGAGCCAGGGGCTAAATTCATTTCATTTAACCCCTTTTCACCAATTCTGACTAAAAAAAAGATAGTACACATCTTGAAAAAAAGTCAAATAAAGTTGGGATTTTAAATAGGTTTTAGGTCAGAGTGAAGTCTTTGGAAGCTTTAAAGGTAACACTATCAAAAAGAATTGCAGTGATGTTTTATCACAGAAGAGAGAAAAAGTCTGCCTCACACTTGGGGATGATCCTTTGAAGTGTACTGTCAGGATTTTAGGAGCTGATCTCCTGCATCAAATCCGATGAGAATTTGTTACTTTTGTAAGCGGAGTCACAGTGCATCCCTACCTTCATTTAGGACATTAAACAGCGACAGTGACTAATAATGGATGGCATACTATTTGAAAGTCCTCAAGGCAAGTTGGCTGCAGTGAGAAAGAGGCCACCCAGATTCTACATTTAATCGTTTACGTGTATTGCCTTTCATTACTGGAGCAACAATGGGTTTTGACAGAACTGAAATGACTTTGCCAGGCAAAATGCTACAGACGCAGTGTGCAATTAACAAGACTCATAATTGAAGTATTGATGTTGAGTAATAAGAACCACTTATTTGCCATAATCAGTGACAATGATCACATTGAATGTAATGGATATGTGCTTTGCATGCCTGTACCAAATCCTTATCATTTGAAAAGATCCTTCCCTATTCAAAGATTCACACAATAGCCGGCTCAACAATGGTGCATTGTACCAGCTGTGACAACGGCATGGCTCCACTGATCAGCGTGATATAGAAGTAGACTTTCAGTTTGCAAGCCGATCATACTCAGACAGACCTCTGTGAAAAAACATACGATTTTCCTCACTTGAGAGAAAAGAGTTTAAAGGAACAAAAGGAAATGTACATAACAGATTTACCAGTGTCCCCGTCTTGCCTCACTGACAGCTGTACTTTATGTTAATTAGCAATGTTGTGATGTAAACCTGTCTAAGACATTCTACAAAAGTGAAGTCAACTGTCAAGTCCATCCACGACAGCAGAAAAACACAACGTGCACGCATTCATTTTAACGTGTATTTTTGCCATAGACTGGACACTGTGATGACCCTCCAAAAGTGAAGCCAAAACATGTCGATCTCCCCCTGGTGGCTGGCTGCAGTATAGTTCATAAATCCTGCCTCCTCCTCCATGTTATTCAATGGGACTTCGGCCAAAGTAAAAACCCAAAGTACGCGTCCAATACATTTTTTCCAAAGGTGATTTTGGATGTTCTAGATCGATTTCATGAGACTGATTTGTGTTCAGAACGTTGTCTTTCTGATCAGTTTGTTTTTAACAAGTCATTTGATGTTGTAAAAATGGGTGACTGACAGCTGTAATGACCAATTCGTAAGATAAGTGGCCTAAAACCAATCAGGTGGTGAAGGACGGAAGCAACGTTCCCTCATCTCTACTGTACTGTGCCGACTCTGGCTCCAAATTATGTCACACAACATAGGAGCCCCTGTTACCGCAGGATTTTGGTTTCATTTTTACACAGTGGGAGGAAATGGCGTCACAGTGTCCATCTTTACATACAGTCTGTGATTCATACATGTACATTAAATGTGTACGTCCTCCCTCTCTCCGATGTTTCAGGTTTGTCTTAAAAGAGGAAAAAGAGAAGCATTTTCTACAAGCCACTTCCATTATAACCTTAAAATAATCTGGTCCTAGGCCAAACATTTCTGGAAACCCAAGGTGACTTGGTTGGTATCTGTCAAATGCAGCAGTGGAACGCTGCCATCATGTTTATTCAAAAATAACATGCAAAGAGGCTTATTTTGACTTTACCGTGAAAGCTGAGTACACCTATAAAGCTTTTCGGTCCTTTTCAGGACATGTCTTTGAACTAACTCTATCATTATTATGAAAAGCACATAATGGAAGGTTTTTACTGTTCCTCGCTATCTCTCTCCTTGTTATTCTCCAGGGATACACAACCTTTTACAGAGATCTTAGCTGGTCCCTCCAGTGGGTCTCTTTCCTTGGTGTCTTGTGAAAGAGCCACTGTTCTCCATTGGGCTGTGGATGCTGGGATCGTCCTGATCCAAACAAACCCTGTTTGTAAAACCAACAGCTTTGTTCTCCTAAACCTGATTATGCATGGTGTACCAGCAGCTCTGTGTCCTAACAGCACCCGCGAGCCAGTGCATATACATCCTGTAAGTCCACATATGATGAACATGCCCAGTACTGTCAAACATGCTCACAGACACAAAGAGAAAGACAGGATTTCAAGAATTCAGAGATCTGCCGTATAAATAATTTTTGCTACAAGGTACTAATTAAAAAACAGTTCTGGAGCACTGTGTACACTAAACCAAGAATATGTAACAAGGTCAAATAACCAGATCATCTTCTTTTGAGTTTTCATGTACTTCAATCAAGAGGAAGGAAGATTTTGTTGAAAATAGCGCAAAAGAAAAATGAACTCCCTCCAGCTGTACAATGTGCAGTTCCTTTAACAGTTGAGTGACTCAGCCCTCTTCACAAATAACGTACGAGGAGGGAGTAATCACTTAATATGCTGTACAAAATTATCTACACCGGGTGGTTATGCTAAACAGCACTTTAAAGCCATCAGACTACTGCCTGGCAAAGATGTAAAAAGTGACAGCTGTCTTTGAAGCAATATGCATGTGAGAACTCTAAAAGAAGCAATGCAAAGACTTCCTTCATTATGTGATGCTGTGACCTTGTATTCTTTTACGATATATTCTTTGAATTACTTATTCACACTGTGGATGTTGCAGGAGATATATACTAACAGTCCATAAAGAAGAAGCTGAGGTCTGGACAATGTAGTCCTACTAGAACAGTCCCACACATCTGTACACTGTGCATAAACATGGATGTTTGTATTAAGGAGCAGACAGAAAGACTGAATCATAAGCTCCTAGAGAGCTCTAAATATAAACAATGTTCAAGATAAGCAAATCTGCACCAACACCATGTTTACAAAGAATATACTCAAACAACTGAAGTGAATTATCAGGACACAGCATAAAAACTGGCTTGCTGAATGACCATATCACGATTATTAATTATTCATTCAAGTGGATAATCAGACTCATTTCAGAATAGAAAACTGTTAAACTCAGCAGGGTTACGAGAGATGTGAGACGTCGGGGAGTTTTTCAAGAGAATGACCTCAGATAACAGCCGCAGTCAAATGAATGTGCGATTCACATCAGTATGCAGGAAGAAACTGATTGAAGTGGACCCTCGAGTTGTTATTGCCGCACAACTGCGAGATGTCATCACAAAGATGTACAACAAACACACGAGGGACTGCAATCACATACGTGCATGCGCTTAAGCACACACATACAGCGGCCGTACTGTACAGTGGAGCTTTCTCAGCACTATTGGAGTTGGTGTTGCGTTTCAGAAGTGATAGCTGGGCTCGATGGCTGCCGCTGGGATTGGCTTTTCCCTGCAGATGCTGACAGGACACTTTGGGATGTATCTGCACCCCACCCCCCGGTGTGATTGCCCATAGGTGAAAGAAGAGTCCTGTTGGCACTAGAACTGTCTTTGCACAGCACAATGGAGACAGGTGTGGTCATACAGTATGTGGCTCTATGAGTAGTGCATTAATACACTCAGCTACACCCTCTGTGTGAGTCAGTGGGTAGAACACAGCACTAAGCTTGGGATTTTCAATTCCCACGGGTAAAACCGAGTCTAAAAATTGGCACAAATGTGCATTTTAAAGCAGAAACAGTGCATTGTATGAATTTCTAATGGTAATGTGTAAAAATAAAGTTCCTCAGACTTTTAGGATAAATTTAAAGTGTTAGTCATATTCGGTGTCGTCAGGTGTACAATAATTATCAAATCTGTAGCATAAATTTTGGATTTTTTGATGTACAATCAATAATGCCAAATAATTCCAAATGTACAATAATTTGATCATTTTGTAACATTTACTATTAGTAGCTATAGTTAGTCTAAGCCAGTATCTCATAATAATGCATTTCCAAGACATGATTATGATTGTCTTTAAACGCATTTCTTCTCACATGACATCTTTCCATGCAGTCCTGCTTGTTATGATGGTGAATGGAACTCAAGAGCTGGGCGATAAAGCAGTCAAAACTTTTATCGTGGTAAAAATTTTTAGCATTGATAATTATCATAATAAATGTCAAATTCATTGTTTCTTTACAGTTAAAAGGTCCTGAGTGAAAGTTTAAGACACCAGATGATCGTGGTTTTATTTTTTTCTTCATTTCTTTCTTCATTTCAGAACTCTACAGGTAGAACATTCGAAACAATTAAAATGATAAAATGTTTCCTCAACATCGAAAATGCGCAGGAGGAAAATGAAGTAAAACAACAAAGCGTTGAAACATTGCGTTTTATTTGACAACGTAAAAAACAAAATAAACCCTGAAGTCAAAAAATTGCTGTGATATATGATTATATCGTGATAATCATAGCCACTGATCTCACAATATATAAATGATATTGTGTAGGGATGCACTGATATATCAGCCATACATCGGTATCGGCCGATATTTGCCGACATCAGCCAGTATTGGTGTCTGCATTAGGATGTCATTTCACCAATGGCAGTGGTTGATGTTTATCTGATG
>JAPQRN010000003.1:5507729-5550953 GCA_037367275.1 Coranthus polyacanthus | reverse complement strand
TGGAACAAGTGAGGGGAAAAATAACATTGGTGTCAGCTATTGGCCAAAAATGTGATTTAAATAACAGTATCGGCCCAGAATTTTGTAATCAGTGCATCAGCATTGTGATATAAAATTATATCATAATAATTATCATTGTCATCATCATTTTATCGCCCAACCCTACATTATCATGATATAATTTTATATCATACTGTGATATAGTTTTTATATTATATAATGATAATTTTCCTATTCAGAGAGATGAGCAGCTATGATTATCGCAATATAATTTTACATTTCAATAATTATCAGCTTGGGTGTGTTTTGTTTACATTGTCAAATGAAATGACATGTTTCAGTGTTTTGGATGTTTTACTTCGTTTTACTCCTGCATGTTTTGATGTTGAAAAACTGACGACTGATATGAAAATGTTTATCTGGATGTATTGCCCAGCCCTACTGCAATCTACCTTAGTTATATGATTCAAAGGCTTGTGGTTTGTTGTGCCCTGTGGGAATTCGTTTCATTTCAAACTGTGCACATCACTGAAGAAGTGTTGTACAAATCTTTGATCATTCAGGGTCCATTTTTTTTTGCTCGTGGCGGTATCAGCATTCATCCGTACTAATTTAAGGAGAGAGCTTACCTTTCAGTTCTTTTTTCTTTTTTTCTTTCGGCAGCACGTCCGTAAGACGGGATGAGGACGCGTTCGCACTGTGAGCACCATATCAACCTCTCTGCCTGTGTTTGTGTGTGTGGGTCTGTCTGTCTCACACTCGGAATTGCAAGTCAATGTAGTCCTGGTAGTGAGGGGGAAAATCCGTTTATCCGCGGACTACACTTAACGCGAAGCTGCACCGCTTGGCTATTTCAATCTTGTGTGTGTGTGTGTGTGTGTGTGTGGGAGCGCCTGTCTGACAGCGTCTGATAAAGTAAAGATTTACTCGCGGACAAAGTGAGGAGCAATCCCTCACACTTTAGCTTACTCCGTCACTTTCTGTACGGTCTATACTGGCCCAGTGATTTAATATCTCTTCAGTGCCCGGTGGCAGCCCCTCCTCCATCCCTTCATAAACTCACACACACACATGCGCGCACACACACACACGCACGTATCACCTGTACCAGGAGGGACGCAAATTTAGACTTAAAACCATGTTCTACCAGATCTACAAATAGCAAAAACGCATGGATTAAAAAAACTCATTATTAAAGTGTATCATGCATTTTTTTTATTCTGATGCCACATACCACATTTCAAATACGGAAAAGTCCCAAAAGATATATTAAAGTATAAAAATGATCTGTTTCCAATTGACGGAAACTGCGCCCAATGAGCTATAACTTCCTATTTTTCTTCATATCTAATACAGAATGCCTCTGCTTGGCACTGTCTTCAAATATGATTGCGCCTAATTGTCCGTACGACTAAAATTGCAGCACTTGTCATGAATGAAGGTGACTACAACTTACCATCAGATAGGGTGGATGTTCCCGGAAAACATGCGCGTAAAACACACCGGTCCGACGACGCTGGACGTTGGAGCTGTATAGGAATAGACGCTGGTGCTGAATGAAATCCCCCACACGTGTCCAACAACATCTCTTTGTAAGTTATTTCTCGTCATATCACATCTCTATTCCACCGGACGTATGTCTCTGCTCCTTGCTTGTGTGTGTGTGTGTGTGTGTGTGTGTGTGTGTGTGGTATCCACCGCACCCCAGCGGGTATGGGCTACCCATCAGTGCGCACTCAGTAGCTGACTCTTCCTCCCCGCTGCTGCTGCTTCTGCTGCTGCTGCTTCAGAATATCCAGTTTCAAATTGTAGCTCTCTCTCTCTCTCTCTCTCTCTCTCTCTCTCTCTCAGCAAAATCTGTCCTCTTAACCCTGATGTGATAATTTCATTGGATCCGGTAGATTTGATGGAGTGGAGCGGTACCACGAGTCCTTGAAGGCGTGTGTTGATGTGTTTTTTTGGAATGAGGAGAGGTTTGTTAGTCCTCTGATATGCGCAGGATACAGCATTAATGATGTCAATATATCCCGTTGTCGTCTAACATTGGTAATTCTTACTGTCCAATAAGATCTAAGGAATGATGACATCAAAGGGTATCTGTTCCATGGAGCTGAGATAGACTGGAGGCTCCTGTGCCAAATCACCAACTTCTTATTGACATCACAGAAATGCGGGCTAAAATAGGCTTTTCTGAGGAGGATTTGACTTTGACACGACTGTCTCATCAATGATTTATTAATAATCCAATGTTTCGGCGACAGAATGGGACTTTTAGTACCCTACTACTAATCGTCATAGCCTACCTTATATGTAAAAAAAACGCTTTTTGAAAGTTTGATTTAAATCGATTTTGATTGTAAAATAAAAAGAAACCTATTCGTGACATTGCGTTTTCTTTTATTTCTAGTAGCTACATCTAGGTAGGAGGAGAGAGTGATACAATAGATTTAATACCGCAGCTTACCTTGCGGTTCTCGCGCTGCCGTCGCTCTGCAGCGTGCTTCGCGTTTCCTCAATCTCCCATGATGCACCGCGAACAACGTCAGAGCTTTGCGACTTAACGTGTGTTTCTGTTGTCGTGTAGTAGCATCCATGGCTAACTTTATTAAAACGAATAGTCTGTATCCAAGCCCTGGGCAAATGTAGCCCCCGAATGCAGTGTCTGCTTTTACGTTATTGAACACTGACATTCTCAGCGGAAGTTTCTATCTGTTTCGCTTCTTGTAGCGCCTCGAGCCCTTTTTGAAAATGACGACTTCCAGTGATGGAAAATCCACCGACTTTCTGTTCCACGCGTCTCTGCTGTATAAAGACAGATGTCCGGAGCTAGCACGATTCTTAATGTAAGAGCCACTTTAAATATTTGCACTGCTCTCACCTTTTTTTTTTAGCACTCCTGTGTTGCTGTAATTGCGGCCTGTAGACGCTAGGTGGAAGGCATGAACCAGTGTTCACGGTTGATTCTACCTTCCAAACATGATGCTAATTACGTGGGAAATTACATTTACCCTAACGTGTTGATGGGTGTAGGGTGGTCACACTACGCTGAAAACCATTATCTGCTACATTTGTGAGCCCTGCGGTGCGACATTGAGTTTTTCACAGGTTCTAATGAAGAATAAGTCATTTTAGAGATACCCTGCTGCTTATTTTTGTTGCAGTGAGTAAAAGGTGAACAACAGATGCCATTACTTTCTAATGCTGTTGATTTTGTGATCTCAATGAAAGTTTAACCATCTCACTTTGTGGCAGTTGGCAAGGAAATCAGAGGAAACAAATGTCCAAGGCCTAAATAAATGTATAATGCAAAAAAATAAAAATCAACCAGTATTTTGAGTGAATGCAGGCTAGTCCTCTACCTAAATTGTTGATTTATATTGCATGAGTGAGCAATTTAAGTGGAGTTGAGTGCTTTTGTGATGTTTGATTGCATTTATTAAGAAAAACAGAGTTTGTCATTTACCCTTGTTATAAAAGAGACTGCTGTCTTTTATGGTGTTGCACACTTAATATCTGAATCATAGGGGTGGGTAGTATGGCCAAAGTCTTCATTCACAGTATATACCAAAGAGGACGTAAGTGTTTTTGCATTCATATCGTTTATGGTCATGCTAAATAGCAGTTCAGATTCTTTCAATTCATCATTGAGCAGATTTGCTTCACTTCTTTCTTGAAAATGTCTGAGTGTAATGTGAAAATCTACAACCTGTGTGTCTTTCTTCTGTAAATATGGTAATGATAATAGTCAAATTGTATGTGAAAATGCAGTTTTTAGTCAAAAACCATCAAGTTCCGCTAACCACATGACCCCGGCTGCAACCGCAGCACCTAATCCCCCAGAATCTTGTATATCACAATACAGTATTATTTATGTAAATCTGGTTGTGGTTTAAAATAACCATACTATACTTAATCAGTTCCTGCTGGGAATCACCCTGTTGTGTGTCTTGTTCACCCTCCTCCATGTTTGTTTGTGTTGCCTTCATGCAAATTTCCTCACTATCCATGTGGAAGAACGTACAATGTCCAAATGACAAAAAATGCCATAAAGAGTATGATTTAAGCATAATATGAAACAATTGATGTTTATCTATCATCACACAATATATATAAGGCCTCACTATGTCTCATATTTTATATTTTTATAAATTTGTCCTTAAGAGACTCTTACAACCAGCTTAGGTGTTCATATCATCAGTGACTGAACATTACAGTTCACATTGTGTTAAAATGATGATAAATAAGGCAGTGAATATGATTTTTCCGTGGCTTACTGTTGTCAATAATGACAACAAAGTACTGCCCTTCAAGTCCACCCTGAATTAATGCTTCTCATTTTGAGGCATAAATATGTATGTGCAGTTTCCCGGTGTAGTGTAGCATGCCTTCTGCTCTTTCTATTTCATGAATGAGTTATTTAAGCTGGACACAAGCCAGATGTAGCCAGTGGACTGCTCATGCACAGGTAAAAGGAAAGAAAAAAGGAAAGTCTGTGTTGCATGTGTGTGAGTCAGTGCTGGTAATAAATTCAGTTTAACTTTGTCATTCAGTTTTCTGCTGTTGCAGAGTTGAGCAGATTTGATCGGTGAGGCCACAGCACCTGCCTAACGATTGTAAAAATGAAGAAAACAAAATTGTGCAAGCAAACACCGTCCCCTTAAATCACCAGGCAGGAGAGCCAGACAGTCTGTAAGCCTCTTCTACTGCCTTCTATCCCTTCCATGGTTGTTAAAAGGAACCATACAGAGCATCAAATCTTTCCCTAGGTACCAACTGCCTTCATCTAATTAGCCTCCTGTAGTCAAGTCTTTTCACTCCTGTTAAAATAACACACGCTCGTAATTAATGCCAGTTTCTAATTTGTGTCATCATTTACACTTCAGTGCCTCAGTTTCGTTGCTTTTGCCAAAATGGGAATATATTTAGTTTTCTTCTGATGGTCTGCGCCGCACAGTGGTGATTGCCTTGTTTTGTGGGAATAGAAAGCTGAAAGTCATTCCAGGAGAAATCCTCTTAAGCCTCTGTGTTTGTGTAAAGGAAAGTGGATGCGTATGTGCATGTCGGCCACGCGCACCGACAAATGTATTGTATATACACTCGTTATTTTATACCATGATTTATATGGGTATTGAAGCATCTAGTAGGTGTGTATGTGCATGTACTCCTTGGTTCTCTTTGTCCCCTTATCCTTCAGCTTGTTTTCACTTCCACCTGAGCCAGGAATTTTGTGGGATGAACCACGAGTGGAAACAAAAACAGAGGTTTTAATCATGAAACCCTAGTCAGGGTCGTTTTACGGATGTGTGTGTGAGCCCACTGCTTCTTTAATACGTTGATCTATTCCCCATATTCTCTGGCTATGACGAGCTGTGGTTATTCTGGAGAACATTTTTGACCATGTTTATAACTATGACCGGCTGCCAGCAGACAAGACACGAACCAGAATACCGGACCACTGGCTGCAAGACCCAGCTGGATTTATGCCAAAGTGCCTGGCAGAGAGAGGACACAATTATGAGCCAGAGCCAAAATTTACACTAAGCATGATGAGCTAATTGACTGCTGAATTTGATCTTCAGCCAGAGTGTTAAAATGGGAGGCTTACTAGAAGGAAATTACTGTTATATTTAAGATAACTGAAGGGAAATTAAACTGGTTTTGTCATCATCCACTCAGATGTCTGGTATAAGTGGTCACCGTGTGTTGATGTTTTTAGCTTTAATGAACCATAACCCTGTGTTCTTCTGGGGTCTTCTTGAGGGGACTTCCAGTGTCTTCACTTTCTCCTGTCATGGTCTGGTGGGCCATGCGTCACTCACTGGAGTGTTTGTTTCGTGGGTACATGCCATTACTCATACTCACTACTTTGCATGTTTGTCAGAGATCGTGTTACTGCCTCCTGCCACCGTCCTCACCTTCTGTTAGACTGATGATGATCGAGCGTGCCTTGGTGTGTGTTTGTATCTGGGTTACAATTGGTTTTATCATCATCATAATTTTCTTCTGATTACAGAAATGTATCAGTATTGACTTTTGGTAAAAGGGTTTTGCTATCCAATTTCTGTCCAATCCAAGTCTACTTTGGGAGTTGTGTGCAGCAGTGTTTTTAGTAAGCATGACTGCCTCCTGCAAATGTTTGTGTTTGTCCTTGTACTTTAACTGTACGTCATTTAATTGTGGCTCACATTGCCATAATAGTACATCTACAGTATGAGTTGTGTGACTAGTAACAAGAGCCACACTGAGTGTTCTGATAACCAAAATATGCAGGATGTTTGCAGTACAAACGCTGTCATGATGATGTTCTTAAATAGCCTCAATTGCTTTGCTGTGCAGAATGTACCATAGTACTTACTAATAATATTGTCTCCGCTGATATATCTGTGATAATCCAGTGGAACTCTGTTTATATTGGGCAGATAATTATGAAAGCAAATTGTGGAGTTTGACTTAGTTGGAATTAGAGCTCAAACATTTAGATGATTATATTAAAAAAATAGTTGCAACTTCTCAAATGTGAGGATTGACAGTTTTTCTTTCTTGTCTTATGGGATTATAAGATATTGAAGTCATCTCCTTGAGCTTTAGTTTTCTGATCTTTTATAAAATCACATAATTGATGTTTCATAAAAAACTTGAAGAAAAAAAAGAATCGCAGTTCACGTCACACATCTCTTCATCAATTTTCTACACATGATTCATTTTGTCACACCGACACCACCTTTTTCAGACTTTATATTCACACTCCCTTTCTCCAACACTGGCCCTCATCCTGGCCCCTGCTCTTTCTGTCCACTCACGGCCCCTCTCAGCAGGAGCCAGCTGACGTCTCCACTTGTACAAGTGAGCCCAGACTGTGAGGCACCTGATGGGCCTCTTTCCGCGTCATGTCCAGCAGATGGATTGGACCTTGCCAATCTATTCTGTGTCGGGACAGATTTAGCACTGACTGATGAATTGTATATTCATTGTTATTGTGATATGACATGAGAACACTTCGGGAATGGTGTGCTATGACTTGTCTTATTGATTCAAGTAATGATGGCAACAAAAATGGCATAAAACTAAGAACATTTAAATTCCAATTCATTTCCAATGGGAAGACATCGTGAAATTGATCAAACCTACACCTTCTTTACAGCCACATTACTTTGTACAGCTTTAACATTAAAGAAAAAAAAGTTGACAAGCCTTCAGACTTTACTGTCCTCAAACGGCATCTCAATGTCTATTATGATATTTACAGAGTCACAGTTTAAATTTTATAGTTCAGACTTAAGAGTGGATGATGTCATTGCTAGAGAGGAGAGAGGCTCTTGAAAATATTTAAAATGTTTCTTTTAAAACTGCTGTTTCTCTGAGACTGCTTATAACCAGTGCACCACATTTACAACAAATGTAGCCACATTTGTCCTCTTAAATATGGTATCCAGTGACTTACAATATGAGAACTATGAGCCTCAATGTGACAGGAGTTTCATCCAACTGCCCCATTAAACCCAATAATAAATCAGAGCAGACGTTTCTGTTCAAACCCAAGTAGTACTCACTAACTGAACTTAGAGTAGATGTAAGTTGAGTATAGAGTCTGGATAGAGTAGCTACGATATCAACTTTTTGACACTGACCACACCACTGTCTAAGCGTGTCTTAATACTACTATTAATACCAGTTCACTGTATTTCCTAATGATAGCGCTGAAATGCTCATAATGCGTTTCATTTTGTGTATTTTGCCTTACTCAGCACATCTGTTTCCAGTTTCATTATAACATTGTAGCCAAAACAAAATATCCCCATACCGTCTCTGCGTTGATAGCATCTCCTACTTGTCAACAGTGTATGTGCTGGACCCATATCTTCAGTGTTCATCACCACAACTGAGTGTGCACTTAAAAGGAGATGCGTGACAAGTACGTTAATAAGATTAGTGCAGTGGCAGAGGACTTTGTGGTGCGATATTCTGAGAACTGGTTCATGAATGAGAGCTGTAGAGGGAGATTCTGGGAAATCAAAATACCTCAAGAATTTGGTTTCTCAACGCTTGGGTCATTAGTTTTCTGTTCATCGTTTTTAAAAGCATTTTTACTACTGCCAAGAACTGAGGCATTTGTAGATTTATACAGTTTTCTAGCTGTGTCAATCCGCCCCAATAGTTATTGACTGTCAGTGATGAAACAGCCACCTTAATGAATGTGATTAAAGAAGCAAAGGTGCTAAACCTTTACTTTTATGCCAGTTAAGGATGAACAAAAATATCTCTGTCACAAATGTGTTTCAGGAATAGTTCGAGGCCCATGAGTCATTATCAGTCCTCTGCAGAGTCACAATCCACCATGCTGGCCTCACGCAGCTTCACTTCCAGTACTTTCTGACAGGGCTTCTTTATAATCTGACACTTTAATCCAGTCACTCGTTATTAAATTGGGGACGATCAAGGGACAGTGAGTCAGACAGTGGAATGAGTGATAACAGATACTATATGGAACAATTCTCTCTCTTCTCCCTGGCACACATTCAGCTGCATCCAAAGTCATCACACACATAATGCACCGCCTCATGTATGAGATGACTGAGAAGGCAAGTGGAGAGCAGCAACAAACAGCAGTTGCCAGACGCTACAGCCGCAGCCAGCGGGTCAACTCCAGATTAAAGCCCCCCCCCAATACACAGCCAGCCTCATTTCTGTCTCTTCCCACTACACGTGCTGCTGGACAGACAGCAAATTTCCCATCATCGATTTTAGCCCGGAGCTAATTTTAGTGGGACTTAGCAGCGGCTTAGTTAAAATGTTTCAGCAACTATCTCATTGCTAGTGATTCACAACAGGAGGCAGTGGTTTGGAGAGTTGCCCTGTATTGTTTGGGAGAGACCTATTAGCTTTTCCAGTTGCATGTTTTCCACGACATGTAATGGGAAGTGCTATATTGTCTGTGACTTAATGTTTTTTTGTTTTGTTTTTTTAATATTGGGTTTCCATTATGTCATTACTTTATTTGTACTTGTGTATTTTAACAAAAGTTATTAGCCACCTAAATGTTGTTTTACCTCTCATTAGGCGGGTTTCCATCCAAATGTATTGCAAATTTTAACCAAATTTTCAGAAAATCAGCAAAAAGAAATGACATAATATTTTTTATTAATTATATAATAATATTAAATATTAAATGGTGGTTCTTCATTATCACCATCATGGTTTAAATTAATTAATTGAAGAGCTCATAGACATAAGAGGTATTTTGACAAAAAGCTTTTGCCCCCTAAGCTTTTGCCCCCTAAATCAAAATGAACTGCTGGTTTGGATCATACAGCGTTGATTCAAACACTTCCACGGTTTTGTCAAAGTCTTTGTCTAACATTTGTTTCTGTAGCTCTTCATACATAGTGGGGTTTGTTGTCATAATGAATTCAGTAAATGATTCACAAACTACTCCACCTCTTCCAAGTGTAAAAAAATGTTGCAATGTTTTGAGGTTTTTCTGAATTTTCTGTGTTTTCCACTGTTTTTTTTAATGCACAAGTCAAAAATGTGGATAAAAACAGTGCCTCTTGTTGCCTTGAAATTATTTACTTCTCTCTATACTTTTCTGTTCGAAATGTCTGATCCTGTCCCATTTTTTTTCTTCCGCAGGCAATGGCCACAGAAAGCGAAGGGTAAGTTAAGAGACCGGTGAATCCTTCCTTTTCATTTCCAATTTTCTTTCTCTTTTGATTTTTCCCATTGATGCCTAGATTGAAATCCACTTACATCTGATTGAAGTAGTAACTAGGACCTTGTCACCAGCTTGTCAAGGTTGATAAACCTCACGAAACCCTTAACCGAGCTCAGCCAGCTGTCCCTATCTGACAGCCTGGTGGGATCAAACACACACACAGAGCCATGCCTGCCAAAACTACATCAATAGGTGGTGGTGCTATTTAATGGGGCTGTTGATGCTTTTCTCTTCCAAATCCTACAAGTATTGGTCCCTAAAAGAAGAGCATATGTTCCAAGAGCCCATAATTTGACATGGCCACATGAGATTTAGCCTTTTTGATATAAAGCAGTACAATTGGTTGTTGGTGAATGAATATACTGAAGGCTTGTTTTGCTGTGAATGTTTAAAAAAGCAAAATTGTAAAGGTGGAGATGGTCTCAGAAGAGAATGTGTATGCAGCTGTGGAAATTATATTTCTAACATGGTTCTTTTAACTGCCTCATTTCTTTGAATAAAATGGAAGTGCAAAGGTATGAAAGCCTTTCATTCTTATTTTCTCCCTCACATATACTTACACCAATGTATTATTCTTTTGGATGGATATGCATGAGTGCACAGCAGAACATTTGGTGATGGGTTTTAAATAATCTGTCTCTCTCTTCTCCTCAGAAGCACCAAAGCAGAAATCCTCCACTCTGTGGCAGAGCACCTTGGTGTGTCCATACTGTTATCAGTGGTTGCAGCCTGCCAGTCACCGAGTGCGACTGAGGCCTAAGCAGCGTCCATCAGCGCGGGTGCAGAGCATCCTGCGCAGGAAGGCCAGGGGCAAACGACTCAGTCTGGTGCAGAAGAATCTGCTGCAGCGCTTCTACAAGTCCTCCTCAGTACTGGTGAGAAAACAAAACACTGCGGTCCCTCAGATGTGCCTTTGTATCGTACTGCCATGCAGCATTGTCCTTGCAGAACAAACACCAGGGGTATATGCCTGAATCTGTGTCCTCAGCTGTAGCATTGATGAACTAACTGAAAGAACATAAGGACATTCTCTGATTCCAGCTTCTTAAATGTGAATATTTACTGGTTTCTTTCCTCTGTGACAGTAAACTGAATGTCTTGAGGATGTCATCTTGGTCGTTGGGGAAACCATGACAGACAATTTTTCGTTAATTCAGAAAATAGTCAACAAATTAAAGCTGCAGTGCTTGATAGTTTTTTTGGCATCATTGGGCAAGAATTCCATAATTATCATTCAGCATATTGTAATTCAAGTTGTCTGAGAGTAAACAAGAATTCTACCAACTGCAGTGGATTCGGGCTGTAGAAAATCTCCCGTCACACAGACTTTAGCAAATCACAAGTGTTTTCAGACAGGTAGGGAGTTAAATACGTGATTGGTCTTTTGACCAGAGGAGAGAGCTGCAGAAGGAAGTTGTGTATTTTCACATTTTTGCCATGACTTCGGCTCCTGTAGCATTTAATCAACATAAGAAATAATGTATTTTTCATTGAAAAATGTTTTCTTGCGGGAGGACCCCAAACCCCCCAACTGAGCATCTTCCACAAATGTAGGGAACCCATAATGCACCTAAGCTTTCTGAATACCAAGAGAAAACTCTGCATATATGTATGTCCATAAACACTTTAGTAACTCTGGCATTTTTGCCAGAGTTTCCAGTTTGCTTCAAAGATTGAGAAAGTTGCGAGACAAAACAGAAAGGAGAGCAGTCAAGCAAGCTCACGTCTAACAATAAGAAATATATGGACAGCAATGCTAATTTTGACAACAGTGAGGATGGAAATATGAATCCATACAGTTATTATTTTGAGCCTACTGGATCAAAGTGGCCCGGAACAAACAAGGACGAGGAGAAATACGTAACTGTGATAAGGAATAAAATAGCTTATTTGATGAAAAGAGCAGAGAGCAGGAGAGTGAACAGCTTTAGCTAATGCTCTTTTCACTGTTACCACTACATTGTTAAGTTTTTAGTTGATGTACAGCACCAAAACGAGGAGTAATTGTCTATTACTGGCAAAATTATTGATATTTACCCCGACAGAAAGTCATTTGTAGCTCCACACTATATTATGGTACTGCAGTGGATGACAGAGAGAGGGAGGGGGGTCTGCTAATGATCCAGGAACATCTGAAAAAGACATATCCCCAAGTACAATGAAAATGGAGAGTGTTTCTGCTCTGCTCTGACTCTCTGCTCTGTTGAAAAAGTTAGCAAAGATGGCAAAACTGGTTTCAAACCAGCACTGGTACAACTTCATCTGTTGACTGACTCCTCAGCTGACAGCAGCACACACACTCGAGGCAAAAGAATGTTTTTTCTTTGTCTTTGTGGAAATCTGATGTCAAAAAATAGCTCATTAGTCAAGGCTTTAAAAGGAGTGCTTTCAAAGCCTTGACTCATATACAGTGAACTGTTACAGTGTGGGGCAGCTGCAGTACATGTGAACTGTATTTTAACAGAGGAGGAGTGATTTTTCTTGGAGTTGTAAGAAAATACTGGGATGTATTGAATAGAAAATATCCTAAGCACCAATAATCAGAAAAAGTGAGGGTGGATTTATAAAAGTTTTGAGTTGCTTACAGGCCTGTTTGTTTGTTTGCTGCCGGGAATGTTCTAGAGAAGATACACTTCCCCATCTCTACTGTGTGTGTCCCTGCTGGTCTGTTAATACACCACCACACAGTGACAGAGTCAGAAGTGATGATTGAGGAGTTTTATTATTGTATGAGTCTATGTTGTGTTTTTCAGGAAAAAGTTACATACTTGCAGATATTTATATTTTATGTGTTTCCCTTTCACATCTTGCATAAATCCAGGGAAAAAATGAATCTGCAAGTTGCACTTTAATGAATTTTTAGAAAGAAAATGTAATTTTGGGTCAAGCGCTTATTGATGTTTGAGAATGATAAAACTCTGCTGGAAAATGATGTCAGGACCCTGCTTTGAAAATGCATTAGCTCAAGGTCCTGGAATTAAACCCTGCGTCTAAACTAATATCAGCTCTGTTGTAGAGTCAGAGTTCAACAGCAGCTACAGAAAAAGTGAGAAGAGAATTTCTCAGGGGAGTTCGAAAACCCTATCCCATTATTATTTGTTATTAACTTAACAAGCCATACAATGTCTCTTAATGTATCATTTCTGGCTGTCGTTGCTATTTAGATTGATGAAGTCATTTGTATTCATTCCACAGAAAGCGCCTGGTTTCATTATGGTGCTCCACTCATCATTACACCCTTTACTGTGGTCCCATTAAGCTAAACTGTTAAGAGTACTAATGTTGCCACACAGTGCTTTGTCAACACTCACCCTGTTTCTTCTGTCTGTCTTCTTAATGGATAGAACCAGGCAGGGACAAAACAGAAAGCTTATTTTGGCCAGTACACACCCACTCTAGTGACAAGCCCATTTGGATGAGGAAACTAGTGGTGGAGCACATGGCAATAGGGTCATTTTCCCACTGCATTAGTGCACAGTGATAGAAGAGAACCGGCGAAGAGGCCCTCTGGTGACATGACATCAGTATAATGAAGAGCATATCTAGTGGAAATGCTGCTGCCTCATTAAAATCTGGTTGGGGGTCATTTAGCATGCAGGTATTCACCAGGCAGGCCGCTCTGAACTTACTCTCCACTATATATCTGTTGACTCTGAGGGCACAGAGAAGAGTGTGTGGGGGGGTAAATAAGGCAGTGAGATGTGGAGGAGAATATCAAGAGGGGGAGTAAAAAAGCAAGTGCGCAGACGGCAGATAGATAATAATAGTGAACTGAAAAAGTCAAAAGTTGCGAGAAGAATGGGAGAATTCCCACCCTGCATCATGATATCATAAGCAGTTCAACTTCTGTGGACTATGGTGAAGGTCAGATCAGGTTCTGATAGGGAAGCATCTGAAAAAAGTATGTTTTTTAATGAAAATGAACCTTTCCTAAATTTTCCCAACCTGTCATTGGCACAATATAAAGAAATTATTATCCCCCTGGTCAGCATGTTTGTTGCACCATTTTGTTTCCAGAGTATAACTGGAAAACCATTCAATATTTATCCACCAAACTTGCTACAATTTATCACTTATGTCTTGGAATTGTGCCTTTTGCTATTTAACAACCTGTGAACAACAAAGGGGCACTAGCATAAATGCAATTGTTTTGTTTTCTGGAGCATACCTTGAAAACCATTCAGTAGTTTTCCACCAAACAATTTATTAATTATGTGTTGGAGTGGTGCCTGTTGCTATTCTTCTTTTGTCTGTCAATGTACTGTATTAAGTCAAATAAAAACCGGGAGTCAATTATAAGCCGGGTCCCTAATAATGGCTGGGGCCGTGGTCAACACAAACAAATAAAGACCCAAATACAGGTTGAGGTAGAATTAATATGGATAAACGTCTAGTGTCAGTCATATAATGTGCAGCCAGTTAAGCACAATATTCTCTTCTATTGCTTTCCACTGAAATGCCAGAGGGCTTTTATTTTTAAACAGTTAAGGGACTGTTGAGTTTGTATTAAAAGCATAATGAAGTACAGTGCAAACAGGAGCGGACCAGAATGGGGTTTTGTACTAAATATGACCAATTAAACAGAGGAAATTAGAAATAAATGCCTGTGTATAATACAAGCCTCCTGGTATCTTCTTCATCTGAGGTAAATTGGGTAAATAAAGGCCCCAGCCACTATTTGAGGAAATACGGTATATGTTGTTGATTGATTCATAGTGCCATTTTGTGACACTACTCGACGACTCTGCTCTCAATGGGCTAAGTCAATGAAACTAAGCTAACATCAGTACTGGTTTTCAATTTTGTGGGGGCCAGGGGGATATACCAACTTCTGATGGCTCTTGTTGGAAAAACCCAAAGATCCCTGGCACAGTTTTATAAAAAAGCAATCATCAATAAAACATATGCCATAATTGACAACCCTCAAGCATGCGCTCCATAATGAGATAACAACATGATGCCCTCAGGAAGGCAATACAAAACTCCAGCTGCAAAATAAACAGAAAGCGTGGCTTCATTCCAGACAATGAAATGATTAAACAGTGTCCTAAAGAGGGATGGGAAGCGCACTGACCCTTAAAAATACAAAACTCATTGCAATAATAAATTTGTGGTTTGTGTGAACCTTTATATAATTGACAAAAGTACAAAGAAAAGATTGTCAGTGTTTTTACTGACCAACTCAACTGTATTTTGTAAATGTAAACAAATTTAGATTTTGATGCCTGCAACACACTCAAAAAGTTGGGACAGCGTCTCCAGCCTTAGAGTTGCGATATTTAGTCATGGATTCCACTAATTCTCATGCTTTCCCAAAAATCTGCACCAACATAGATTTTCTGTCTGTGTCTGACTCTCCTCAGTAGCTATTTGGTGATTCACCGCAGTCAAACATAATTATGTTGTGTGTCGCACACAGGAATGCCTTTTAAACCTAGCAGTGACTGCGGATCTCTCCTGTTTCTCATTTGTCAACAGTATTTTGGTCACAAAGGGGAATGTTGATGCTCATTCATCACGTGACTTCCTCGTAAACCAATACGCCCTAAGCATATTCCTCTACCACCCCCACCCCCGAATATTTTTACCCTCTGTTTTCATGGTCATTTGCCTGCCACAGACTAGTGGTTTAACAGGGCAACAAGTAAAGCCACATGCAAAACGGCTCACACCTGTGCTCGGCCAAAGGGTGATAGCGAGATGATACCCTTAAGATGCACAGTGGTGGAGCGGTGAGAAGAGAGGAGGAATGCTGACTGCTGCCCTTTCTTTCTCTCTCTGGCTACATGCTGATGACCAAAGTATAACAACCCTGACAGGGACAGGAGCTCAGCACGAGAGTCTGAATTAGGAGATTAGCATCCACTCATCTCCTCTTTAAAGATAGAAGCTTGGGGTCACACTTGGGGGTAACCATAACATCACAAGTAATGTTTTTATCATTATTTATTTATTTATGCCAAATGTTTTTTCATCTTAACATCTTAAGCGCAGACTTGAAAACTTCCTGATCAGGATTATGTCTCACAGTACCATGAAGTCTTAATATAGTTTTGTTGGCTTGCCTTTCACTGTTTTTATGGCTTTATTTCTGGCTTTATGTGGCAGAGTTGAGTGTTGTGAGTGTGTACACAGTATTCTGCTCTACTTACTGTTAGTCACGTGGTGCCCACAGGAAAAAGTTGAGGATTTATCGGAGAAGTAATCCAAACATGGTGTCATAAAAATGAATTGCCACTTTCCTTTTGTTTTATTTAAAAGGAGATGTGAGTATTTGCAGACTCAGACTCGGTGTCAAAGTTACCCTGGGATGTAGCCATGAATAAGTGTGGTGCGAAGCTTGAAAGAGCCAGTTGTTATTACTGGTTTAATTTCATGTTTAGAGTAGTGTAAGTAGTTTATCTAGGCCAGTTCACACTCATAAAGTTGTTACAGATTGTTAAAGAATGACATATTTTACCCTCCACACAGTCAGAACATGATAATGTGTGTTATTATCATTTTCATGGTGGCCCTGCCAAAACATAACAAACACACTGTGTTTGTGTTTTCAGAAAACGGAAAACAGAAATGCAGAGTTTTGTGAAATGTCGTGTTTTGTGAAATGTCGTGTTTTGTGAAATGTCATGTTTTGTGAAATGCGTTTTGCGAAATATTGAAATCCTTGAAATCTCATATTTTGTAAAAATGTTATTGTGTTTCATGGCATGTTCTGTTTTGTGAAATGTCGGGTTATATTCAGAAATGTTGTTACTTTATTATATTTTATTATCATTAGTATATTATTATATTTTACCCCTCAGGGCTAACGTAATATTTCTGTTCGAGTATAACATGTCCACAGGAAATGTATGTTTTAAATTTTAGTAACTATGTCCCCATGTTTACTAAAACACAAGCATCAACACCTCAGATGTGTAGAAACGTGATCAGTAGACACAAATTCACACTCCTACACATGGATGTTGCGCAGTATTTGTACATAAGGGTGTAAATCCCCTGTCATTTAATGTCATATTGCTCACCACTTAGAATGTACGTATGCTTTCCCAATCTCTGTGAAGTGGTGTCCCAGTGGTAATATAAATCAGGTGTGTTTGTGCTTGCAGGGCAGGTTATCTAGCACCGCGTATGGGAAGAAGATGAATTGTAGCCCAATGAGAAAGACAGAGACCCTAAATGGAGCGAAGCATGCTCTCCTCCTCCTTCATTATTCTCTTCTCTGCGGTGTTCTTCTTGTGCTTAGATTTATATTTCCCAGCAGAGTTGTTTGTTTAAGCGAAAGTTTACGGTTAGGTCTTTTTCCTTCGCCAAATACGTGTTTGCTTTTTTTGTGCATGGATGATATTGGCTGCAATCATTTACATTGAAAACAGCAATTGATTATGCTTAGTTGTTGGCAAATTGAATAACTTCATGTTTACTTGCGCAGTGATGTTGCTGTTCTCTGAAAGGAACACTTATTTTCATAGAAAGATGAGTGAGGCACGAAACAAGTTATGTGATTGATGGTGGACGATAGGTGGAAGAAAAATGGTGTCCTTTTCCCAGAAGAGCCATTTCTTCCAGACTTCAGTCCATCCTCTCTTTGTAATTTGTTTCACCACTGTTTCTTGACCTCAATGTCCACCTCTCATCTCCTATTCTTTCGTTTTCCTGCACTCTCCAAATCCCCTCATTTCTTTTTCTCTTGGGTTTTTACCTCAACTCATCTACCTGACCGCCCCCCCCTGCCCTCTTGCATTATCTTCCTCCTCTCTTCCTTCCGTTCTTGGCCATCTCTTCACCACATCCCTCTCTGTCATACTTATCTTGACTCGAGTAGACTCGTCAGAGAATGTGCCTCTTGAGGAAGTGACAGGAAACAGGAGACTGTGATGTCTGGCTGGTGCTGGCTATTGGCTCTCAGGGCACTGAAAAAGCTCAGCAGAGAGCTTTGACACCCCGAGGGTGGGCAACAAGTGACAGGATGACAAAAGGGGACACGAGGAGAACAGAGGCTCGGGGGTGGGGGTGGGGAGTGCGGTCTGGAACAACAACAGCAGCAGTGCTGGCCTTGAGTTTTTTATTCAAACAAAGGAGGTGCCAAGACGTCAAAGCACTTCTGGCAAGTCTCACGTGTAGGGATTTAGCAACTTGTGTGCTTTAAGGTCCAATGCATACCATTTAGGGGGGTTTAGAAGGAGGTAATTGCAAAAATAAAATATAATATGCATAATTTTGTTTTCATTAGTGTATAATCCCCTTGAAAGTTGAAATCCTTGTGTTTTTGTTAGGTAGCAGGTCCACCGTGTTGCAACGTCCTCTTTCTACAGTAACTCAGAACAGACTTCCGGTTCTTCTTGTTTTCTGTTGCATTGCTGGGTGCATCCTGCATTAAGCTGCATTACCGTCACCTGCTGTGGACTAGAATTAGACACAGGCTCTAATGAGGGCCTTCTGAGTTTTTAGTGGCCGCTGTAGGGGAGGATGAGGGGAGGGATATTCATTTGGTTGTAATCTGCAACTTCACCGCTAGATGCCAATAAATATCACACAATGAGCCGTTAAAGCCTCAGTGTGCAATAGTTTTTTGGCATCATTGGGCAAAAATTCCATAATTAAATACATGATTGACAGCTTTAATTATTGATCACTGTTCAGATTCCGTCAGATGTGACTCTACTGCTCTATGCCGTGTCTCATCACAGAAGCAACATGGCAGCTCCCATAACTGTGATATTTTGGTTTCACTTTTCCATAGTGGCAAGAAACAGCATCAGGTCATCTATCTTTATATTTAGTCTTTTGATTTGGACTGAGAGGAGAGAGCTGCAGAGGGAAGGTGTGTATTTTCAAATTCTGGCATTTTTTCCCCTGATTACTGCCTCCTGCAGCTTATTTTAAGCAGGTTAACATGCATATATACAGGAAGAGCAGAAATCATTGCAAGCTGGTGTCAGCTGGCATTAGCTCTGGACTTATACTAATATACACTTAAACTAATATACACAGGCTGATATTGTGATTACAACTGAGGTTCGATTAACTGTGCAGCCCTACTTTTTATATATTACACATATTTAGGATGCATACCTTTTCTGCAGTTCTTCCCTGTGTCATATACAATAAAACCAGCACTAGGATCAGATAATGTTCCCACTCCACACTGTCAGCATGTAACTCCAAGCTCACAAGCTTGATAAGCCGTATAAAGAGAACTTGATGCCACATCATAACAACATGTCATCTCTCAATTAGCCTCTGTGCCTCACTTTATTTGATTTCCTCACCGCTATTAAAAGGGGACTTTGGAATTTGACAGTGACTACTGTATGTTTAATGGCATGTTGGCACAGACATCAAAGTTCTGAAGCCGTCACTGTTCAGTTTTTGGATCCTCACTCCCAACAGTTATCTGTCAGCATGTGTGCAATGGCATTCAAGGAATATCAGTTATACAGACACATATGTGCTGCTAGTACCTCTTATAGAGAGCTCCAAATGCAGATCTGTCTCTGAGCTGGTTTTGTTCAGTCCTAAATCCCCAAAACCTCCAACTTTGTGTGGAGCGGTCGCACCCAGAAGTACAGCTGGTCGGTCCAGGTGTGTCCTCAGGGCCAAGAAATTGAAGTGCACACTCTTTATTTCTTTAGGAGACATTTCTGTATTAACTAGTAAAATATTACAGTGTTTTTTTTACTCATAATGAAAAGCACTGTAGAGGATAGCACTTCATAATTTAAGTTTATGGGAACAATTTATTTTGCTTTTGAGAGTGTCATAAAGGTTTATTTCTGGAAACCAATCACAGACAGCATACCTCGGAATAAATCTAAAGTTTGTCCTCACAGGTTATTAGCATTATTTAGTATGTTTTTTTTTTTATTTTAGAGCTGAAAGACCGCTTTGTAACCTTTTTCACAATGAGACATGTTATTTTCTTCTCAAACTCTGTAAATTGCTCTCGTTCTTCCCACTGTTTGCTGTTGTTAAATTTGAGGCAAACCTTCTGTTGCTGTGCAGGATAAATGGTGACCTTTATCACCACCAACAGAGACAGAAACAAAGGGAGACACAGATGTGACATCTTTTTTTCCTCTTTTTTTTTTTTTTTTAAATGGTCGTGAGTAGCAGCTCTACATTCATATCGGGTTTCTCGGTGTATTTTACCATTTTACCTGCTTTCCAGACACTGTGACTTAAGTGGCTGGCTGCACCCTCACCGCGTAAGGCCATGGTTAGACGAAAGTTTACACTGCCTGAGCTTGCCTCGTATCGATCCCCAAACTGCTCTTCTGCTTTGGGCTTTATGGTGTATTGATGTGTTCTCAAATGACTTTCACAAAGTGCACACACACACACACACTTTTGAGTCACGCTCACACACAGAAGTATCGAAAACTCCGTCACACAATCAACATTTACACTGTGAAAAGTAAGACTAGGGTGAATTAACACGTAGTCAGTAAACAAATGGAGGATTTACTTAATAAAATAGACTAAAGGTGAATTATTTAAATAATTTATTAATTCAATTTGAACCATTTTCAGCAGGAAAAAAGCTAACTATATAAAGACTTTAATAATGATAGCGTAAATCTTGTGAACAATGACTGTATTTACATGGACCCTAATATTCCACTAATCAGAATGACAGTCCAATCACAATAACGATGCCTCGTGTGACTATATCAGTCAGAACAGATTGGTCTGATCCGATCGTTTCTCTTTTTCTACTCACGCTTGTCTGACGTGTGGGTAACATTATGTCACGTGATGAGGGACAGAAACAAAACTGGTCTATGGCTGACACTAGTTGTTTTTGGGTTTTTTGGAGACTTCAAAGGATTTAAGATTTTTTTGAACGCCTCGATGGTCGAAAGGCTCCTAATAAAGAAATAAAAGGCAAATTATTTTCCCAGAATATGTTTGGGTCCATCTTGGTCCTCCTTAATAATAAATAGCTGGAAAACAACTTCTTCTTCTTCTGTTATATTTCCGGCCGAACCGACAAAATTACTTTGCGCATGTCAAAAAAGTTTCACTGCTGAAAGTTTAAATGCTTTCTGCAGGAATCTTATCGGATCAGCATCTATGTAAACACTTAAGCTAAAATCTCTGATCTGAATGATTTCAATCAGATTGAAGAAGTGTTGTCCATGTAATCGCAGCAATAAGACATATGTTATTGAGTACAGGGGAAATAAATAAACTCTTAAAGGTCCAGTATGTGAGATTTACAGGGATATAGGAGGATCTAATTACAGAAATGGAATATAATGTTCATAATCATGTTTTCATTAGTTAGAATCACCTGAAAATATGAATTGTGTTTTCATTACCTTCGAATGAGTTGTTCTACACTAACTCAGAACAGACGTCCTCCTTTGTATAGCAGGTGGCATCCAGCGTTAAGGTCCATTACCATCACCTACTATGTTTGAATGAGGACCAGAGTTAAAATCCCCTTAACTAAAACTCCTACAACACTAGTTCCAATAAGGAACTTTTGTGTTTCTGAGGCCACCGTGAGTCAATATTTAGTAAATCTAACTACATTTTTAACATATACTTAACAAGTTTGAATCTACTTTTCTTGTGAAATTATTTTGATTCTATTCATATTTAGGTTGCAACAGGTACATTTGATTACATTTCTAAAATACCTTTTTAATTAATAATATTACCTGTCACTTTGTTGCCTAATATGTGTATATATATATATATATATATTATTTTTTTAATTAATTAATTAATTTTTTTTAAAGGTCTTTTTCCCACAGTGTATATACTTTTAACGTACTGTGAGGCTTTTATTCTATTCTTAGTTCCTATGAACACCTACTTCTGTCATTCACGCTCCCTGTCTACCCCTCTCCTCTCCTTTTGGGTGGTATCGTTCTGCCAAGGTCAGATTAATCAACTCAAGCTGACCTCTGGCAGCCGAGAGAGAGAGACACACACACACAGAGGAAGGGGAGTATTTATGGAGCACGGGCTAATAATAGATAGAAGTGTCCATCTGCAGAATTGATTTATGTGGGGCTATGCGCGTCTGTGTTTATGTGTCATGTTTTTTGTCCCTTTTCACATGCAGTTTTCCCTCTTGCAATATGCAAGTTTTACGCACAGTATGAGGGATTTGAGCCTATAGACAGAGTGGAGTTTCTGCAAACTAATGTACATATTTATGAAAAAGAGATGATGTGAAAACCCTGGCAGTCTTACTCAGCCCAAGCAAAAATTCTTATGATGAGATTCTCTCACATCTATAAAAGAACCTGAGAAGGGTTGAACTCATGACCCTCCCTTCTCTTTTTCTTCAGCGCTGGGCCATACGGAGCAGAGGTTTAACTCAGGACTGCAAAACACTCCAAAATCTCTAACTGCTGTTCATTTACACTTACCACTCTTACTCTTTTTATGGAAAATGACATGGAAAGCATGTCTTAAGTCAGAATTCATTGTGTTTGGGTTTGCAGGTTAGCCTTGACAACTATTTAGTTTTTTACTGATGAGAAAGAACTGGTTTACTCATAAAGACTCAAAGGAAATCTAAGTAGCTGCTGATAACATGGTTTATACTACTGCATGCTTTTTACTTTATGATTTAGTGCATGAGCAGCAGGTGCTGACGTTTCCTCCCCTCTGTAACCAGAACTAAACATGCATGAAGTACGGGTTCAAGGTTAAGTGTATCTGTTACTGTTGCAGTTAGTGTTTCATGTTAAACACAAACACAAGCTGCATAAGGTACAAGAGAGAAACCAGGAGGATTAATTAGGCACGGTAGGAGCAGGTTTATTATAGCTAACGAAAGGTAGGACATAGTGAAATTTTATATGAGGTAAAAATATTGGTTGAAAAACCAAAAACAACTACAATGCAACACAAACTAAAACAAAATAGAATAAAATCAGCTTCATTTTTGCCCTCGATTTACACTGGGTGGTGTACTTGAACAAAATGACTTTGCACAATATGGAACTTTTAATAAAAATTGGATTTGTAAATCATATTTGATGTCATACATTCTTTCCAAAGATAGACCGATTAATTTGTGTCCGTAAGACCTTTGGCATAATTTGGCTCAGATTGCAGCTGATGGATAGTATTAGGCTTCTCTAATGGAATTACTGACTTTGAGGGAAAACAATAGCTCAAAAAATAAAAATTGCACCTAGAATCATCAAGATTTTCATCATTTAGGTATTTATTACTTTGGCTGAGATGTTCAGTTCAACAGTTATCTAGTTTGTTATGAAGTCAAAAATAGTACATTTCTTTTGAGGGTGATATCAGCCTATGAATCGAGTATCAGCTCTTTGCTGTTAGAAACTGCTATAGTCTACCTCTAGCCTCCCTATAGTCTAATTCTTTCATCCTACCTTTTTCAGTTCCCATAAATCAAGGGTTTCCTCATAATACCTGGAAAAACTAAAACTACGTAAAAACTACTTGTATGCATTCGGTAAAACGAACTAAAACTAAACAGGAAAAAAAAGAAAACCCAAATGAAAAGAAAAACTAAGAAATATTTAAAACCCGTAGTAACTCTGCATAGGACTGAACATATACACAGATTTGGAGCAATAATAGACTGACACTTATTGCATTTATAATCCATAAATCCCCATTCACTCTGACCATATGCTGAGTCTGGATTTTCCACACAGCGGAGATTCACCTTTGAGTTCCTGTAGCTCATCTGCAAACAACAGTTGTCCTTAATATTCAGCCAGCAGCGACGTGTATAGGTGCTTGTTTATCCCCTGCTTCCCCTAAAGCTCCAACGCGTCTCTTTCACCATATGCTTTATTGGCTTGTGTGCAGGTCTGTCTGCTGCTGGGATCAGCAGCCCAGGATGAGGAGGAAATCAAATCTCTCGGTGCCACCGGCTCACGTGTGTCTCTCCAAGAGCATAGACTACATGTCTAAGGATTAGTGTAAATTAAATGGGTACACGTGATGGGTGGGATTTCATTTCAGGTTATCATGATTTGATCATCACTACTCAGCAACCTTTTGTTGTTTGTGTGCACAGCGTTAATATTTGAACTCTTCACTTTTGCCCTTATATGCATAGACACACACTTTATCACTGGGTAAAAGTTTCTTTTCATAGAACCTGTCATATCGGTACCTAAGTGCGGGCCAGCTGTTGATAGTGGGGTCACTAGTGGTAACTAGAGGACAAGAGGATAAACAGCATGAACTCATTCAAGCTGTAAACATCCCTCTGCAGCCAGCTGTCTGTCTCTGTTTGATCCAATCTACTATAAAACACACCCTCATGGTGTTTTTTACCTCTTGACTCTCAGTGGAAAGTCTTCCCAGTTCAAACATATAAAATCTAGGCTGTCCCCTAAATGTCCGCAGCCCTGATCACTTCTACTATTTGTTACTAATAAGATTATAGCTCTATTTTTAACTGGGGAACAGATACTTTTTGTTTGAGGATTTGGCAACAGTACAACTGTTTAAATTTGATGAGATGAAACTTTAATGATCTGCAGGGTTGGCTTATGGCCAGCATTACTGTCACCTACTATGTTTGAGTATGGCCCAGAGTTATTCTCATCTTAACCAAAAACCCCAAAACGGACAAAACCAACACTCACTGTAACTTCCATGTAACGAGTGACTTCTTTGTTTGTTTTCTGCTGCCACCGTTGGTGAGGGTTGGGAGGTATTCAGTTGACACACACACTGAACTTTTAAAGAAAAAGTTTGTGTATATCATCATGTTATCACAGGAGACTGTATAGAATTATGTTATAGATGTGTAAATGTCTTACCTTGAAGTTGGTCACTCAAAAAACATTTGGGTAATCTTTCCTTTTCATCTAGTCACAAAGTACTTACCTGGTAAATATATGGTTAATTATAGTGTATTGTTAGGTAGTTACCACGCTGTAAATAACTAAGTAAATACAAAGACGCTACAGCTGAAATCCTAAGAAAAACCCCAATATTACTACCAATATTAATACAAACATAAACTGGTCACAACTAAACTGTATTTAGATGAGTCTTTCTTAGTGTTTAAGCTGTAGTTTCTCTGTATTTACCTACTCATTTACCAGTGGTAATTACCCAACAATATACTATAATTTACCATATATGTACTGGGTAAGTACTTGAGTATAAAAGGAAGGGTTACCAACATTTGTTCTTAGTCCTACTACTACTGCTACAGCCGTGCAGTGATAAATAAGTGACTAGTGTGTAACAACAGGCTGGTACCAGTTTCACCTCAACTCCTACATAATGGATATTGACATTTCAACTTGTCACCTAAAGATTACTCTAATAGATCAGAGACAACCAAAGCATACATTTTAAATTTTACTTCTATTTCCTTGAGGACAATCACTGACTTCAGTTTACTCCATTTCATCATGAACGTCATCTTGGAGAACTGTCAGACTTTGCTGTCCAAGTTGTATTATCGTCATCAAATACAAGCCGCGTTCTGAAACCTCATGAGATGCTGTTTAGATTCCAGTGTCCGCTATTAACCAGAAATGTTTTTTAATTTTAAGAAATGGCCTAATTTGCTTTTAGCATGCAAAAACCCAAGACATGAAGTAGGAGTGTTTGAGTAATCTATCTGCAGGACTCTGAAACCATTAGGAATGTAGTTATATGTGGGCTTTAAGGTGGTGGTGTTCAGCTAAATGAATGTTTTTTAATGACTTAGGTGAAAATGTAATAAAAAAATATGAATCTCGAGGAATGTCGTTAGTGTCATGGTCAAGGACCTTGCAGAAATTATCATCACCCTGATCTTCTAGTCCACATGCACCTCAATGTTATTTTGAAGTATAATGTCATTTGTCATACCATTTTAATATTACAGCATTAATATTGTAGACATTGTGTTCCTGCGTGATAAGTTTTAACAACTTTATAATGGTCATAACTTCTTCTGCGTTACAAACAGTTTGTTCCAGCCGTGTCTGCACAGTTGGCGTATGTAGTCACTTTGAACACTTCCATATTGATTTGAATAATTTTACGGTGATTATAATCGTAATAAATTTAAGCTTAGTTTAACTGTGTCTCAGTTATCTCACATTACAGAGAAATAAAAGAGTTTAACTGTTGAATGCTTTCTTTCAATTTAACGACTGAAACGGCAACTTATGCTATTTTGGACTCGGTAAGAAATAGATCCGATACCTCATAGACACACAGTAACTCAGAGACCGTACATTATATTCACTGACTCCACATTCACATACTGCACAGCAGATGAAGCAAACTTTTGGACTGTGTAAATATAGGGAATTGTTGTCAGGGTTTTCCCTAGGTTTGTGGACGGCTAAGGTTCTAAAATGTCACATCATTATTTCTTTCAACTTTAAAGGCTGATTTTTAGTCCAGAGTGAAAGTTGAAGAAACCAGATGGTTATTGTAGTTTTGAATTATTCGTAAAAGATGAAAACGTCATAAAAGACCTAACAAGACGAAAGCAACGTAAAGGAAGCAACAAGACATAAAAGACATAAGATGAAAACAACGTAAAATACACAAGATGAAAATCACATAAAAGAGGCAACAAGACGAAAACAATGTAAAATACACACCAAGGTGAAAATGATGTGAAAGACGGAAAAGACCTAATGAGAAAACAAGAAAAAAACACACTCCTGTAGTCTCTAATTTATTACTGAACAAGACAAAAACAATGTAAAAGAAGGTTGTGTGTGGTTTTAAGCTCTTCTGTGTGGTCAGAACATGACAAACACTTACCAAACAGCGTGGTGTGTTTTCTCTCCAGAGTGGTAGAGAAATCTCAGCAGAGTTTTTCTGTTTCTTTAGCTTAAGTGAAGAAGCCATTAAGTGCTGCAGCCAATTCTTATAATGGTAGGGGAAACGCTGGTTGTGCAAAAATGTTGTTGCTTTAGTCAGTGCTGCTTTAGGAGTTGATTTAAAAACATACTGAACCCATGTGCTTTTGATTACTACTATATTTTGCCATAAAAAATATGTCACAGTAAACATCAACATTAGAATGGTTTGTTATTCTAATCATCCATTGTTACGTGAAATGTGTTGGACTAAGCTGCGCAATAATTCAGCACTATTATTAAGTGCTATTGATTTTAGCACATTTTTAAATCAATATTTACAATCATAATAATTTTACTGTGGGAAAAAAAGTCAATAGTTGATCTGAATGGATTCAAGCCGCATCTATTAAACATACCTTTCTATGTTGCAGTGGACTTAGGCAAAGTTGAGACTTTGTTCTCCTGTGTGGAAAGTTTGTTAGCAGATAGTGATGTGTGTAGATGAGTTGAGTGTGTGTCATCACAGACTAAGCGGCAGCAGAGTGCTGGCGATCCTCCACACTGTTTGGCCCGTTTGACAGTGCATTGGTCAGTCCTCTTTGGAGCCACACCCCTACACATAGATGGGTGGGTCAGTTGGTCTGTATAAAGCCGGACACGCAGGCACAAGTAGTAAACACTTGACACACACAGTCACGTAGAAACAGAGAGGAACTCTGTCCTCCCGGTTCATCGAAACCCAACTCTTCCAACACTCGCAGACAGACAGACAGACACCTGTCACAATCTGAAATGGCTACCTTCGTGTCGGTGAGTTTTCCATCTCATCAGCATTCAGGACTGTTGACAGCTCGGCTCAGACTTGCTGACCTCTGCAGTCGTGGTCTGTTCTGACCAGTTTTGCCTTGTGCAACTCTGGATGTTTTTCACTAATGGGATTTAAGTTGCTGGAGACTAGAAGGGAAGAATTAACTCTAAATTACACTCTTACACTATTTCTTTCTACCACGAAGAGAGTATTAGGCTTGAACTAGGATTTCTTTTCAAAACAAGTACCAGAAATGGTTCAGACTTTATTTACTCTGCGTAAGAGCATCTGCTAAATGCTGATGAAAACGAGTGACAAATATCATTTATGTCTTGAATCTTTTGGTGACATACCTTAATCATGTCTGTTTTGTGAAACAGTGAATTGTGCTTCATTAGGTTCTTATCGATTGTTTACTTCTAATTTCATAACTGTCTTTGTGTAACTCGTTGAGACGTTTACATTGTCCTCATAGTCAAGTTAACTGCAAGTTTTCCTTTTTATTGAAACACTAGTGGGTGGCAGATGGGAGTTTGGGATGCCAATTGTCTTAAATCATAAAGAATCTCGTTAACTGGCAACCGCGCCTCGTAACTCTCACAAGAGCCTGCACGCTCCACCTTATTTAGGGTCTCATAATTTTTTGTTTGCGTGTGATATAAAATCTGGGTCAGGAAATCACTTTGAATCGTGTCAAGTGAAGAACTCGAGTGATGTGTCAAAGCTGTTGCTGTTTATAAAAGAGTTCAACTGAAAAAGTTGGCAAGTGACTTTTAGAGCATTTATAGTCTAAATAGGGGACACTGCATGGCACATATACATGTACAAACATTCAAATCTAAGATAATTCATGGGGATGTTGGAGGGAAGAGCTTCACTTCCTGAGATGAATTAGTCTCTTGGACCACGTCGTGAAAGTGTTTGGGTGTCTGTGCATCTCTGGGCTGACCCGTGGCACATCCCCACTTTGCCTGCCATGCCACGATCCACGGCTAGTCCTGATCTGTCTTTCCTCTCCAGTCATTTTGTCGTTGCAATCGATATCCAGACGAGGTCACAACAAAGTCTCCGAGAAAGACGGACGGACGGCTGTGGCAACGCGGGGCTTGCTAGGAAACAATTACCAGAATAACTAAAAGCCTCCTCTCCTAGAGCAACATTAGTTGGTAGATATATTTATATTGTGTAAGAGTATTTTCAAGGACCTTTCAGAAAACCCGCTGGATTTATTTTGTCAAGAATTCTTAAGGGGGTTCTTTTGTATGCCTTCACCTCAAAACCTCATTTTTTCTATGAGAGGAATATAGATGCAGGTCATGCAATATTAATGAATCTGTTCCTTTCCTCCTCTCTTTATCCCAGATGGCCACCTGCCACACTTGCAATAAGACATCTAGACACAAAGGAATGAACAGGGAGTTTATAGCTACCCTGGCTAAGACCCACGGCACACCAGGGAACGCTGGCAAACACAAGACACCACAGTCAACCAACAGATCCAGCATGACTACCCCCAAGACTCCTAGCAAAGACAAGACACCTGTTCATACACCTAGGTGAGTATGTAAGATTTCTGGTATTAATATCTCCTGAGTTCCTTTTTGTATACAAGATATAACCATCCTCTACTAAAGTAATCACAGACATCTGAGAGGGTCATGCGCCATTTGAATGATTAAGTTTCTATTTATTCAGCATTAATTGAAATGCAGCGAGCTGTGCGGGCAGTACGTGTTGGTATTCATGCTTGCTAGATCATATACTTGTTGACAGCACACTTTTGAAATTTCCTGCCAACCAACAAAATATCAAGTTACCGTGTCTTACCTCATCCTTCCCCTCCTTTTTTTTCCCCCTCCTCCCTATCAGATCTTCCACCACCTCCTCCTCAAACACTCAGGGGTCGGGCTCATCATCCTCTTCCTCCAAGCCTCCCTCTAAAGGGAAAAACTGGGTCGTCCAGCGTCTAAGCAAGATACTCATGCGAGAGGACAACCAGGGCAGAAAGAAGGGGGGCTTGAAAGATTTTCTGTCCTCACTTTGAGTTGTTCCAAATGCATCCTGTCTTTATTCTTACTTTTGAAAACAAAGGGTGAAAGAGACCCCTTGTTGTTACCTGATTACACCAAAGGCTAAGGGTGGGAACTTAAGAAAGTAACTTTAGTTTCCAAGTAAGTGTGAGAAGGGTTACAGTTTTCCCACTAACACATCTATCGCTGGGCTGTTTGGAATGTTGCTCCTGGAAAACTGAACCACTGGGAGAAATAGGGCTATCTATCAGGGTTTTTACATCTTCTGCTGAGCCATTTGAAGGAGAATGTTTCTGCCTCTTCTGATCCCCTAAACTGGGGACGTTACTTTAAATGAAATGTTTGAGGAATAATTCAGTGTTTATCAAATGGCTGAGCTACAACACCAAGCCATACTTTGTTCTGTGGTGGCGCTTTTTGGCATGACAAAGCTGGTTTACATGCCATTATCCTTTTCCAAAGTGATCATTTTGGATTTTTTTTTAAAGGTAGAAGTGACATTTATATGGTAAATATAAATAAAACTATTTGGTATTCATGCTACTTGATGTTAAAACTTTTGTATTTGAAGTTTATTTTTTATGTTTCTGGCTAAATATGACAGAGTGACAAATGTTCTGTATATATGTTTTGTTTTGGGTTTTTTTGTCACAATAGCATATTTGTACATGCACACGGATGGTTTTGAAACCTTAAAATTCAGAAATGAATATTTTTGTGGTTATTATCTAAAATGGGACTCATCATTTGCTGTTTACATTAAATAGGTACCACGGCCTTGGACATGAACAGAAAAAACAAAATGTCAATACTTCAATATTATTATTATTATTTTGGCTGTTTACATTTTCATCTTTTTGTTAAAAGCAGGAATTTGAAAATATATCTATTGCTTTTTATACTGCCTGATGATGTACCTGTTACTTCTTCAATGTACAGTATGTGTTTATATCCTGAAATACCTCACATTTTTATTGTAACTACACCATAATTCTCTAAAATAAAACATTTTTGGTCTGTAAAACTGTGCTCTTTATTTACAGTCCTTTACAACAGCAGTAAGTCAGTCTTTCATATTTAATGTTTATCTCTACATAAATATTTACAGTATTGTATATCTTTACTCTGGCAAATGATGCAAGAAAGCAGACTGAATATAATTTCCTGGTTAAATAATAAGATGGTTACTGAAAACAAAGTTTGTTTTGGGAGACTGAAAGCGTCAAAAGCGTTTAAACAACCAATTTAAACATTGCATGTAATACTAGTAATGGCCTGCAGGTGTCGCTGGACTTTCACTTTACCGATCCGACTGCACAGGAAGTACAGCAGCACCAGAGAAATGTTATGCTAGCTAGCAGCGGTGTAGCACGTTAGGACTGTGTTTCACATTGACAAAACTAATATAAATCACTTTGAATGCAACATTTCTAGCCCGCGAATGGTTTTTCGATCGCGTAGTCTGTCGATATATCAGGGCAATGTCGGACAGAAAGCGAACTAGAGAAAAGGAGGAACGGAGAGAGCATAAGAGGCACAAGACAGCAAAACACGACCTGGAAAAACTCAAGACACAATCTAAAAAACTTAACCAAGAAGTCCAGAAACTAAAACATGTGGAGACGTTGTGAGTAATATTAATGAGAGCATTTGTTTAATTATGCAAACTTGTGCATGGATTTTCATAGTCATTTCTATATATATAGCTACATAATTTCCAGCTTGGATCATTTTTCTCAAACGTTTGAGAAGTTAACCTGTGATAGACAAGTTGTTTGCCTGTAAGATGCATTTGAACACTTTTAAAATTTAAACACCTTATCTTATCTTATTCACGCAGCTATGAGAAACCTCCTCCAGGACTCATAAAGGTAATAGGATAAATAAAACACAGTGACGAACAATAAAGTGGAAAGTAATGTTTTGACGATTTATAATAAGAAATGTTAAACAGTCGTAACGGTTGTGTTTGCAGGAGCATGAGGAGAAACCAGAGGACTGTATTCCTGCAGAACCAGGAAATGAAGAAGCCAGGAGCTTCCTGGCACATGCTCCCACCAAGGGGCTGTGGATGCCTCTGGGAAAAGAGGTGAAGGTGATGCAGTGTGAGTACATTTCCAATAACTGAGCATGGTCAGTCCCGGTTCTCTCATGTGTTATCATTTAATAATTAGACAGGGGAGGGAATCTGGGTCCAGACACATCACAGTAGTCAAGATGTAACCAGTGGGGAATGTAAAACTTTGTACTTTTACCCAAGTGTTCTCTTTTCCTTTGGGGTGTCTGTTGATGCTTTGATCCCCACCTCCTGTGGTTGTGGTGTGTTATTGTAAAGTGCTTTGAGTCCTAGTCAAAAAATTAAAATAAAAAAATTAACCATTTATTTGAGTATTTCCATTTTCTGCCGCTTTACACTACTACTCCACTACATCTCAGTGGCAAATATTGTACTTTTTAATAACTTAAGCTTTAATAACTTTTCAGATTACAATTTTTCATCCCCTTCGTAATAACTGAAAACCACGTATCTCCAAATGTGTTGATTTTGAATGTTTGTGATAGACTGAGGGATGAAATGTTTCTTTATAGGTTGACATATTTCTCAAAATATTTAAAAACCCTCTTGGATTTGCTCAAAAGTATGTCGTCACAAAGCTCATGAAAAGCTGACGTTTTAGAGATACATGGTTCTCAGAGGACAGCGACACTACAAACATATAATCATCTTCCAGAATATGATGCATTTCTGTAGATTAAAGTACACTAAAACTACACGACTACTTATTGTGAAGGAGTGTGACTTCTCATACATACAAGAACATAAGTACATTTTGCTGAGAATACTTTTGAATGCAGAACTTTTACTTGTAATTACGGCTGCATAATTTGATTAAAGCCATTGTGATTATTGTGATTTTGATTTGAGTCTACTCGCTTGACTATATCAGGGAAACAAACTTAAACTAGTTAAAAAAAATACATACTTTTTTTAAAAAGTAGCAACTTTCATTTTTTACGTAGTACATCTCTCTCAGCTCAGTGTCACTGAATCCAAAATGGCAAAATACACTCACTGAACCTTCTAAATTGCAGCCTTTTGTGATGATATATTTACATAGGCTGTCATTGCGATTAGATTAATCATGCAACTCTACTTGTAATGCAGTATCTTCACAGTGTGGTATTAGTACTTTTACATAAGAACGGGATTTTAATAATTTTTCCACCATTGGATCTGACCTGTAGAGATGTAGATGTCGATTTTTATACTTCTTTTATTCACTAATACTTTTCTCAGCATTAAATTGGCTTCATCTTGTAATCCCCTTATTCTTTATATATAAGGCACACAGGTTGTTTTTTTTTTTATATTTTGCTTTTTTAAAAACCAAACTATAAATCAGATGGAATTTTACAAATGAACCCTAACTTGAAATCCTTGTGAATCTGAGCATTTTAAATGTAGTATTAGAACAATATAAAATACTTCTAGTTCACAGTGTACTGCCCTTGATAGAATATCACCTACTTCTGATATTATTTCAAGAGTGATACTCGTCTTTATCTGTTATAGTGCATCAACATCGCTCTTACTGTGTGTTGGATTTTGCAAATAATTAATCTTTCTCAAGAAACAGCGGCACTTATAGTTGAAGAACTGTAGGTGGGAGTAAACCACCGCCACGAGCAGCCGTCCCGCACTCCCGATAGGTGATAAATGTAAACACAACAACAACTTCTCAATTAACACCTTGTGCATTGTTTTCTCTGAGAAACATGAATGGCCACCTTCTGTCCATTTAGTCAGACAAAGAGTGTCATTATAGCCAGTGTCCATTCATTCCGTCATCCCACTCATTTTCATGCTGTGTAAATAACCACGGCTTTGAGGAGTCTGCGCGTGCACGCACACACACACACACACACACACACACACACACACACACACAGGCCTCTCCACAAGTTGGCATTTGTGCTGCAGAATCTGAGCATGACTGGTTGTGTTTAATCCTTTGAGAAAATGTTTGAATATGTCATCCTCTTTCAGGGAATTAAGAGTCTTCACAGCAAACGATACGGGCATGAAAGAGCCCAGTAAATTATTTTGCACATAATTACCTTTTGGGGATAAACAGAATTTGTGTGGTCTCTTTTTTCAAATGTCAAGTGTGTATTTGTGGAGACAAGTGTAGAACGTTAAAGCTATGTGGATTATTTTGACAAACCTTTTGCTTTGGTTCCATTGAAGCAAAAGGTTGATAAACTGTCTTTTTAATGAGGTGTAAATTTTTCAGCACAGCACTACATGAATACCTTCTTTTGAGTTACCACTTTTTTTTTAATCACCCAACTTTTAAAAGTCTCCTTAACTTTTAAATGAATGTATTTGTGTGTGAACGTGTTCCTTTGGCCCTAGGCTGGAGATGCAAGCGTTACGGCCACAGAACAGGAGACAGAGAGTGTCCTTTTTTCATCAAAGGCAACCAGAAACTGGAGCAGTTCCGAGTGGTGAGTTTATTAGCTGTTCGGAAAAAAAAAAACGAAAAAAAAAAAAAAAGCCGAGCCCTCCTGTAGTTATTTAGAGAAGAAATTAATGATGTGCAGTCAGAGGATGTAGAATGGAGCTGCGTTGTGGCCAGGTCACAGAGGCAGAAGTTTGTGCCTGTGTTTAATTTAAAAAAAAAACAACAAAAAAACCCAGGCTGTGACACATTGAGTTTAAACTGTGAAACTTTTGGACAGCAGAGACACATATATCCTGTTTGAATGTGTTTGTAATAGAACTATACCCACTGCAGGAACAGATCCACGCACACACAGCCTCTGCAATGATTACCATAAATGCAAGAGTATCACATTTTCCTATCTCATATTGTCACAGGGATGTTATTTAAAATGCTGACATAACACTAAAACAAGTACAATACGTTGAGGTGGAATCATTTCCTGGGTGTAATGTGAATGGTACAGTGGGTGTGCTGTTTTCTTCCTCTTCTTTTTTTTTTTTTTTCATACTAACAGATTGCTTTGTTTTCTTTAGGCTCATGAAGACCCAATGTATGACCTCATTCGGGAAAACAAAAGGAACGAAAAAGAAACCAGGTACCTTTATTTTCTCTAGTTTTTATTTTAGTTTTTTCTCGAGGCACACAAGCCGTTTAGTTGTTTCCATCTTTTACTTTAATTCATCAAAATAACTGTGTGACATTTAAAGACAAATAACGGAAGACGGCGTTGTCGGTGCACTCGGCTGAACTCTAAGCCAGAGTTAGGTCACACACACACACACACGCACACACTTTAGAACCTGCAGTTTGGTTGTTTTCCCTCTCTCGAGTGGGACCATCTCGGATGACCTGGAAATTCTCTCGTGGTGGCTGGGTCTCTTTGCCACTATTCTAGCAAATAGTGTTTGACACCAGGATGTTTGAATTTGAGGTTTGTTCACCGGGAAGGCGAGCTGAAGGTGTGTGGGCACACACAGAGCAGCGCACACATACTCTGTGTGTTTTTGCATGCATTACTAAAAAGGTTATTCAAAGGCCAGTGGTGCTTTGAAGTCTCAGTTGCATGCCGGCGCAATATTAGTTTTGGCATCATCTTTGAAAGGGAGTCCAACATCATCTTTGCGATCAAATTGCATATATACAATTGTCTCAGGATTTGTATCCAATTGAAATATCTAACAGGAAAATCAGAAGCAAAAGGAATCAGTTATCAGCATCACCCACAGCTTTATTCACTTTGAAAGTGTACTTTTATAAGCTGATGTTATCATATCCTTTATTTAACCAGGCGAAATCCTCACTGAGATTAAAAATCTCTTTTCCAAGAGTGACCTGGTCGGCAGCATGGACGCTGCTCCAACAATAATTAAAGACGGAACAAACAAACAACTTTCATACACTACAAATGAATAAATACAATATCTAGTCATATACAATGAAACAAGATGATGATTAATGAAGGTACTGATGCTGATTCAAGTCTATGAGGTGAGCTTCAGCAGAGCAAAGAGTTTGTTTAGTTTTACGTGTTGTCTCTGCACACTAAGCAAGGCAAGTTTATTTATATAGCACTATTTAATGTGGCTTATATCAACAAAAGGAACATCCATATATTTAAAAATCTAATTGCAAAGTACATAAAATCATAAAAAAAAGAGAATAAAATCATTTAGAAAATGATTCAAATGATTAAAGAAGGTAAAGTAGAATTTGACTCCTTACATTTAAAGCTGTACATGGTTAACTCCTCTGAGTATATTTCTGCATCGATGGTTCCATATCAGACAGTTAGACCCTTATGATCCTCTGACCGAGGCTCATCTGCTGTTCTGACGTCTAGATTAAAAACCAAACGGGACCAAGCTTTCTCTGTGATGACCCCTAGACTCTGCAACAACCTGCCTCAAAACTTTAGCTCAGCTGATTCCCTTTCTGTTTTTATGTGTCACTTAAAAGTTTGAAAATGCACTTGTTTCTTAATCGGTCTTTATAATTTTCCCTTACTGGGTTCGTGTGTTTAACGTTTCTGTGTGTTTGTACACATGTGTTTTTTTGTGTGTTTTGTATTTTTTTGTTTAAGACAATTTAATGCTGTTATCTCACAGTTTTATCAGTTGCTTTTGTGTGATTGTTTCTTTTATGTTGTGAAGCACATTGTGCTGTCTGGCTTGAAAAACACTATAAAAAGTATTATTATTATTATGATTAATAATAATAATAATCATAATAATAATGATAAGTACAGAATGACATAGTAATACATCACACAGTGCAATAAGAATGAATTGAGACTTACAGTGTTATAAGAATGTGGTGTAAGTTATAGAGTTGAATCCTAGACACATGAACAGAGGAATGTTTTCAACCTGGATTTAAAAATGTCTACATTTTGGGCAAATCAAAGCCCTACTGGTAGTTTGTTCCAGTTTGCAACTTACTCGTTCACCATATTTAGTTTGGACTCGAGCTCAGACCTGAGTCTACTCAGTTTATATTCTTTAAACATATCACAGATGTGTCCTGGACCTAAACCGCTCAGTGATTTGTAAACTAGTACCTGGAGTAATGTGCTCTGTTCTCTTTGTCCTGGTTAAAACTCCAGCAGCGTTCTGAATGAGCTGTAGCTGCACTATGTGTGTTTCTATTCAGATGTTTCTATTTTCAATGTGTGCATATAAAAAAAGTGGGAAACGGTGAAAATTCATTGAAATTTTGCACTTGGGAAAGGTGGAAAAGTTGATGCATCAATGTACAGTATGTGTGTATGAAGAGCTGCAGAGACATAGACATAGTTCTACATTATACGTTGTGCGTTCCATAACAAACAATACAAATATAGGCTCACTCCACAGCTCAGGTAGTGTGTTACTGTACAAAACTCTTAACAACTCTTGACAAAGTTTTAAACCATGATGATGATGATGATGAAGAACCAAGTCTTAATATTCACATAACACTAGTGGATGGAAACACACATGTATCGCATTTTCTGTTGCAGATTTTCTTAAAATTCTGTCACAAATTCTGATGGAAACCCAGCTAATAATGAATCTTCATAGATACTTCATGAAAGGCTGATATCTTTTTCTCAGAGAAACCCTCTTCTCTTCAGCCTGAATCTTGTAACAGTTCCTGGATGTTTTTAAAAAAAAAAAAAAAAAAAAAACTAAATGTCTTTTGTTGTCGCTCCCAAATGTGCCATTTCTCTTTTGCGAGCTAATGTAAGGGCATTTCTTCTCTCACAAAAGTTTAATGTGGCACCTTCTCTCTCTTGCTGTGATGTACTGCTGAAGTAATCCTCCTCCTGAAAGCCGCCTGACCTAGTTGGGGAGCAGCTGGCCTCACCTGTAGTCTCTTTTGTTGTGCCATTCACCAGATGTTCAGCTACGTTTTTTTTTTTTTTTTTTATTACATTTTTTTGCTAATGATTCGTCTCCTTGTTTGTTTCAGTTGTGAAAGGGCTGAAGTCTGACCCACACAGGCCACAAAATCAGTGCAGTACTTTTTAATAATAATTCTAATCTGATTTCACTGGCTGTGAAACCTACTGTGTGTCCCTTCGTCGGGGTTCCTGACCTGGAAAAGTGGTGGAATTTTAAAATCTCATTTACCAGTTTCATGGCTTCAGAAAGTCGTGAAATCAAGTAATGGAATTTAATTTTGAATAAACTCAAACCTGAGTGATTTAGACAAGGACACGGGAAAGATAAATTTGAAAAAATGGATGCAGTAGACCTCTGGGTTTTCATTTGAGGTTTGTGAAGGGGCTGTGATTGGTTTTTGTTGTTATTTGATTTAAAAACTGCATTTTTGCATAATTTTGGACTGATATTATTACATTATTTAGAAAATACTTAAAAAAATTTTTATTATTACATTATTAAAATTATTTCCTGAAAACAAAAACTGTCTATTTGGACTAATACGGTATATTTCTGTTTCTTCAGCTCAAATGTTCTGGACCTGGTGTTCAAAGCATGATGTTAGGTAAATGTTAGCAGTCTGCTTGCTGTGCACACAGTGTGCACAGCTTAACATTTAAAGGGAAGCCGTGCTTTTCCAGTAAATAACTGAAATACACTATTGCATATTTGAGCAGTTACATCAGTATTTTTATTTATTAGTATTAGTAAGTCAAGATAATACAGTTAGAATTGTGTATTAGCAGTCAGTTCACTTGTCCTTGACACTTGAAAGCCAGTGCCTTCAAACATATTTCAAACATTTTATCATGGTAGGTGTTTTGAATGTTCCACCTCTAGATTCGTCAGATGTTCTGCTGTTTGGTGTCATGTTCTGCCCATATAGAACAGTTTAACACCACAAACAACCGCCTTCACACGGTTTCATCTTGTACACAGGCTGAGCATTAAAACAGAGTGAACAAAGCAAGCACTAAATCACAACATGAGAGACTACAGGTGTGTGTTTTTTGTCTTGTTGCGTCTTTTCGCGTCTTTTCCCTTTCTGTCTTGTTGCGTCTTTTAACGAATCATTTAAAACCACAAATAGCCGTCTGGTTTCTTCAACTTTAACTCAGAACCAAACAGTCTTGGGTATGGGCATGTTTATTTGTGTTCTTACAATATATCTGCTGTGACAGAATCAGGAAGTAACGTTTTATTTTTCTTTGTCACAGCTTTTTGCCTCCCTATCAGCACCCTTTCTCTTCGTGCCGTCTCATGCTCCCTCCACCACCGCTGCTCTCTTCCTCATTCACTGAGCCGAGAGGACACAAGCGAGATTTTGCCATTAAAAAGTCATGGATTACTTCTGAAAGTTAGTCTGTAAAACTGCGTGGGAAGCCTGGTTGTGATTTAGTTGAAGCAAAAAAAAAAAAAAAAGTGAAAAAGTGACCCGAACTGGAGCCGTGTATTTAAACGACCTCATTATCCAGGCGTGTCCCGGTGTACTCTGAAAATCCTCCATACACCTGCAGATTTAACGGGTACTTGGGCACTGTTGGCAATCGCTGAAAATACTGTAACACAAGTAGACACTTGGCTAACTCCACAGTCAGGGAATGTCAGCGCTAGGACAAAGAGAGCGACTTTGTCAAGGCCACTTCAGATCCTTGCCAACACAGCCGTCCAAGTCCGCATCAGTTAATTTTCCTTCCTGTACTTGACTCTAATCCCACCTCCTCTACCCCCCCCCCCTTTCCTCTGTTCAGGATTCAGCAGCTTCAGCAGCTGCTCCAGGACACCACCACCTCCTCCTCCTCTTCCTCTTCCTCTTCAGATTCAGACAGCTCCTCCTCGTCGTCCTCATCCTCTGACCATCACCGCAGCAAGAAGAGGAAGAAGAGGAAGGACAAGAAGAAGAAAGACAAAAAGAAGAGAAAAACAAAGCGGAAACACAAATCCTCCAAAACAAGTGACTGTTCAGATTCAGATTGAAGGTTCAAAACATGTACTTCATGGATGCTACGTGCCGTAAACGTAGGAAGAGACTGTGAATAAAGTAGCAGCAAGAGGTAGAACTGCACTCTAGAGTCCTCCTTAAGCCTGATGGTTGAAACTCTAAAACCGCACATCCACCGCGCATGACTTCCCTCCCCAGCTGTTTTATTGGCTCCGGGATGACAACTTGCATCTACATCTCCTCTGTTAGATCGTACAGTACAGGCGTATCTGCTTAAGTATGTGTGTTCGCACATGTGCCTTGGTGCATATGTGTGTCAAAACGCATTAGCCGCATGAGTCTAAACTGACCCTCTGGTGTAAAAGATAATGTCCTTTTACCGGGGTCTAATAAGATCGCATGTCAGCAAATACAGTGTGTCATTAAGAGATTGTATTTTCCACCGCATTTTCTACTCCCTGCTATTTCACTGGTATTAAATACTTTGATTGTAGAGTGAGTTTGAATGCGGAGAAATGGGGTGGGGGACCAAATTAACAGTTAGGAGTACAGCTAGAATTTGTTTTTTCCACACAACTCTGAATGTTTGAATGCTTGCAACTGTACATAAATATTTGGAATGCTTTGAGGTTGGAATATGCTTATTTTTGCTCCAGAAAAAGCCACAGAGATGTGGGGAAAGAATGTATGTGAATGTGTTTCCTTATTCTGAGAATAAAGATGGCTCTTTTTCTGCAATCTTTTACCCAACTTGATTTTGTTTAGAAAAAAAAAAGGAAAGATGGTGTTGATTTTATAGTGTATGTTTTAGATGGTGAGGATGACTAAAGCATACGTGAAAAGCCAACATGTCGTGTCCCAGTGAGGTGTTGGGTCACCATGTATTCAGTTATAGCCCAATATCACAAATCAAGATTTGCCTCAAAGGGCTTTACAGTCCATACAATATACAACACCCTCTGTCCTTAAACCCTCGGTTCGAGTGAGGAGAAACTGCCCAAAAAAACCCTTGAAAAATGGTAGAAACCTCTGGAAGAGCCACAGAGGGATCCCTCTTCCAGGACGGACAGACAATGCAATAGGTGTTGCGTGTACAGACAATGGCAAACGGTGAAAAAGAACATGCAGATGGTACTGCAAACTGAATTTGACAAACACTCATAACACAACAAAACATAACATTCACAGACAGGACAGACACGCACAGAGAAACGGGGAAAAAAAGATGGTGCTGTATCCAGAACAGTGTTGGAGGATGACCAACAAGCAGCAGGCTTCAGTACAGCTGGCGATCCAGGTTAAGGCATCACGGGCTAAGGATAAAGGAAAGACAGAGCACATGGCAAGAAAGCCTGTGCTGGGAGAGAAAACACAGGATTAGAATGGTGCCTTGGATGTAACGGTGCATAAGACATAAAAACGTTATCAATCTCGTCTGCAGGGTACTCACAGACAGATTCTGAGAGCACTAAATTTGACCGTTTTAACCGAGACCAGACCCGACCACAGGGAATCATGAAGGTTAAGAATTTAGCCAAACGTTATGGCAAAGAGATGAGTTTTAAGTTTAGATTCAAAAGCTTCAACGGAGTCAGGCTGTCTGATGTCGGCAGGAAGATTGTTCCAAAGAATAGGTGCACGGTAGGAGAAGGCCCTGCAGTCTTCTTATGGACTCTTGGAACTGATGGGAGGCCTGCGTTTAGAGAACAAAGAGCACGTGACGGGGTGTAAGGTGTAATAAGGTCGGACAAATATGACGGTGCGTAACCATGTAGTATTTTAGAAGTCATCAGAAGCACTTTGAAGTCTGATCTAACATGAATAGGCAGCCAGTGAAGCGAAGCCAGGATTGGAGAAATGTGATCAAATTTTCTAGCTTTTGTTAAGATTCTGGCGGCAGTGTTCTGGACCATTTGAAGGCTTTTTGTAGCAGCTCCAGGTAGACCGGCGTACAAAGCATTACAGTAGTCCAGTCTGGATGCGACAAAAGCATGGATAAGAGTCTCAGCATCTGCCAGAGAATGGGCTTATTTTTGAAATATTTCGTAGATGGAAGAAGGCAGTCTCAGTAACATCTTTGATGTGCTGATCAAAAGATAAGGTGTGCCATCGTAACCGCTCCAGTGCTCCTTGGAATTGATTCTACAGGTCTGTTGACTCTACTGGAGGGATGAAACTCCATTCTTCTAACAGATAATCCCTCATTTGGTGATATGACGATCTTATGACGACATGATGTGACGACATTCAAGACATCACTGTCTTAACACATGGGTCCAAATTGTCCCATACTCTAGGTGTTCAACTGGGTTGAGATCTGGTAAGATCCAGTTTATTTATACAGCACTGAGGAAAAAGCCTATAGGCCACCATTAGCTTTGTTGTTTTAACAAGGTTATAATGACCAAACGTGTGCATTTCTCAGTCTCTGCATCAATATACAACCGGAACATACAGGAAATATGTGAGGAAAAATGTCAGAAAAACAGTTTGTACAGACCAAAGTGGCAAGGATTTAGTGTGACCTCCCTTTGCACTTTACATGCCTTGAACTCTTGTTTAGACAATATGAGATTTACTGCACTAATCTTCAGGTTTCATTCGACACATGTCAAACGTTTCTAATTGTTTGGGCCACTTTCTGTCACGTGAACAGAGGTCACACTAAAGACTGACTCTTGCCTGTAACGGCCGTTTTTTTATACTGTGCACATACAGTATTTCCTGTACTTTCTTGTTGCATCTTAATGAAGAGACTGAGAAATAAATACGCCTGCTCATTGCAACCCTGCAAAAACCACAAAGCCGAAGGTGGCCTCAGACCTTTGCACAGTGCCATACAGTACATTACATAAGAGGAACATCTGGAGGAAAATAATAACACAGTGCTTAGACAATAAAAGACAGGAATATTGAAAAACTAATTAAAACTACACTCGTTGGAGGAATGTGTACACAAATTATGTGTTGTGCTAACCTTCCCTACACAGTGAATATGTTAATAAAATGTGTTAAATGTGCCAAGTCTCCCCATTCAATACAATTTGTGTCAGTTTTAATACATCCTTTCAAAGAGTGTACCGAGTATATAAAAGACAGTAATATGATGAAATAATTTTTACTGATATAATTAAAGAATGTGCAGTACTCCAGAACTACCAGGTGTAAATTTTACAGCTCAGTCATAGGCACTGGTGACTGAAGGCCAGAGTGTATGTTTCAAATCGTTTTCAGACTCATCGAACCATTCAGTGACTTATGTTTGTGTAAAGGTGTGTTAAAAAAAAACCTGCTTAAAAATGAAATTACTTCATGGCATTCATTTTCTGTAACAGCTTAATCCTTCACACCTAGAGGCAATGTAGAGGCACCAATTCACCTATTAAGATGTATTTGTTTGGACTGTGGAAGGAAGCCAGAGTATCCAAAGAGAACCCACGCAGAACATGGGGAGAACATGGGGAGAACTCCACACAGAACGGACCCAGACCAGGACCTTCTTGCTGTGAGGTGACAGTGCTGACCAGTATTTTCAAATCCACGATTTATTATCACGATGTGTCAAAAATACAATTCATAGAAATGAAACTGAAGAAAATGACAACTTCCAGCAGTAATATGTAACATAGGACTATTAGTCCAACATAGATGTATTCAGATCCTTTACTGAAAGAAGTACTATTACACACTGAGAAAATACTCCGCTACAAGTAAAACTACTATTACACACTGAGAAAATACTCCGCTACAAGTAAAACTACTAATACATACTGAGAAAATACTCCGCTACAAGTAAAACTACTAATACACACTGAGAAAATACTCCACTACAAGTAAAACTACTAATACATACTGAGAAAATACTTCACTACAAGTGCTAATACACACTGAGAAAATACTTCACTACAAGTAAAAGTACTAATACACACTGAGAAAATACTTCGCTACAAGTAAAAGTACTAATACACGCTGAGAAAATACTTCACTACAAGTAAAAGTACTAATACACACTGAGAAAATA
>JAPQRN010000003.1:5493844-5507629 GCA_037367275.1 Coranthus polyacanthus | reverse complement strand
AATACACGCTGAGAAAATACTCCGCTACAAGTAAAAGTACTAATACACGCTGAGAAAATACTTCACTACAAGTAAAACTACTAATACGCACTGAGAAAATACTCCGCTACAAGTAAAAGTACTAATACGCACTGAGAAAATACTCCGCTACAAGTAAAAGTACTAATACGCACTGAGAAAATACTTTGCTACAAGTAAAAGTACTAATACACACTGAGAAAACACTCTGCTACAAGTAAAAGTACTAATACGTACTGAGAAAATACTTTGCTACAAGTAAAAGTACTAATACGTTCTGAGAAAATACTTTGCTACAAGTAAAAGTACTAATACGCACTGAGAAAATACTTTGCTACAAGTAAAAGTACTAATACGCACTGAGAAAATACTCCACTATGTGTAAAACTGCTGAATTCTTCTTACATCTCTTTCATTCCGTATTGAAGTAGAGGGCTACACATCCTTTGTGTCATTTTTCTTCACATTCCTTGTATAAAGTCAGTGTTGACTGCATCGCCTCTGTCTAATGAAATCAATTCAACTTCAAATCAATGGATCGTGGCGTCAGGTTTTTCCTTTCATTTGTCACCCAGCTACCGTGGTGACCTTAAGAGCATGACGTTTTTCTTCTGATCTTGCGTGGCCAGAACTCAGAGGATACTTTGGCGTGTTTCTCTAAAAATACTTCACCCTGTGTGTAATCTACACAAAGCTTGAGTGATCCTTCTCCCTCTGTGCTGAGCAGCCATCAACAACTCATCAAATCATTTTCTCAGCCAGCAGAACTGTGTGTTACATAAGTTACTTAGGAGAGAGACCAGCGGCTACTTCACACAAGACTTGCCCTTTTTGCACCACATCTAAAGACTTACTGATGTGTCTGTTTCCTCCATGTGCAGCAGATTTGAAACATAAATCCCTGTAGAAATGAACCAGAAACATTCCTTCCTCCTAATGACCCTGATGAAGACACAATTACACCAGGCCTACGGGGAACAAGCAAACTAGATTTCCATTTAGATTTGTGTCTTAGGCTTTATGAGTTGCTAAAATGCTGTAGGGAGTGTTTGTGTGAGAAATTACAAATCCATCAAAGAGTGACAGATCATACACCGATGAGAGCATTTTAGTCCTGTTTAAGAGCTCCCATTCATTTATTCTCCCTCTTCTTCTCTCATGTGCCATTCCACGGCAACTCTATCCATCCCCTCTCTGCTGTTTTTGACCGAGACCAAAGATAAATTGGCTTCATTGAAACAGTCTGTTCCACGTTGACTTTTTTCTCTCTGTTCTCTCTGTTCTCTCTCTCTCTCTCTCTCTCTCTCTCTCTCTGTGAGTAGCACAATGAATCTCCCAGATGAGATTCAGTCACCGAAGCAGCTCAGAGGGAGGTTGTGCCACGTAGAGGGAATTTGGTCAGTGGAGAGTCTTTATTGAAGCACTCTGTCTTTTTGGACAAGAACAGGTGAGATTAAGTGGAAAAAGGCCAGACTTGTGTGCTTTTAGAAGCCAAACGTATTTGCAGAAAACGAGATGATTAAATCTCATCCTCATGGATCATAAAATGAGAAAGGTGCAGAAACAATGACTCCCACCTCCGGTTCTGATAGCATCTTCATTCCAGATGTGTAGATGTTCGCTGGCTGTGAAGCAGGATGCGCTCAAGTGTAAGACGCAGGTAAAGCTGAGAACTAGTGAAGTGAATACACAACAGAAACCAATCTGAGGCTATTCATGTAAGATGAGAAACAAGATACGGTGACTGTATTTAACTGAATGCAGAAGTGAAATACATCCTACTGCATTACACTGAATGTATCATGCAGTACTTTTAGACCATATGTGTTGGCAGAAAACCACTCCACCGCCTCTTTGCTGTCTCAGATAAAGGGATTACATCTTCTGTGAGCTTTCTGATCCCATCCCGACCCCTCTGCAGCTTACGTCCGAGATGAAAAAGTCACCATTATTCAATAATAGAGACAGAGCTGAGAGAAAAAGACAGGTTTCCCTTATGGTAAAATACACTGTAAAAAATATGAAAGTGACACCTTTCAAAAATGATGTGTGTACATTATGTTACATAAATATTTAACAAAATATATGAATAATAATTCAGATTATTGCTTGGATATTTATACTTTAGATGTATTTAGGCTCTAGTTAACATTTCATTAGATTTACTGATATAAATTTAAGAAATGTAAATCTATTCAACAGTATTAAGTGTAATTTTGTCACAATTTTACGTCCACGTCACTCAACTCATTGACATCATTGACAAGATTTACATAAACGGTATAAAAAGCTCGTAAAATAAAATAAAATATCATATACTTTACTGACTTTTCAAACGTAATTTTTTTTTAAAAAGCAACAAAATTAGGTGAAATTTTTTAAATGATTGAAATCAGTAACTTATAACTGAGCAACGCAGGACTGTTTTGTATTTTGTTTTGTTTTTCCGCAAGGGTCAGGGTGAGGGCAGAGCACTGCAATCTGCAACTTCACCACTAGATGTCACTAAATATTGCACGCTGAACTGTTATTATTATTGAACAGATTTAAAATTCTTAACAAATCATTAACTGCACTGACATTATTTCAATAAATCTAACTACATTTTACTTAGAGCTTTAGTAGATCTAAAATCTAAATATCCAGCCACTAATCTAAATGAACTTTGGTGAAATATTTAGTGAATCTAGATACATTTTTGACAAATACATAACAAATTTGAATCTACTGTTCTTGTGAAATGAATTGGGTTGTTTTAGTTAGTGTTTTATAACATTTCTTAAATACATTTGAATCAGTGTGTTAGAACTTCACAATAATATTACGCGTCACTTTGCTGCCGTCATTTTTTACAGCGTATACAGTCAAATGAACAATTTTTACAGAGCGCAGGCTGTTATTTATATAAGCAAAGTCTTTGTGTATTCTGTATTGGGTTTTTTTTTTTCCACAGGGAGAAAAAAAACACAGACAGATAGAGAGAAAGGGGGAGACTGAGCGATTTCTGCTGGGTGTGTTTCACCAGATTATTTTACTGGGACGGGGGCTCCTGCATTAATCCTCCTCCTGCTGCTCCTGCTGAGCGGAGACGAGGAGGAGCTGCAGGACTGTGTGAGCTTCAAATGCACAACTCTCCTTCTGAAACACACACACATTCTTGGTTTAATATCAGAAACAGCCTGTAATCAAAGGTCCCATGTGTCCCAGACCTGCTGCACTATGCTGTATTACAGGAAATATATATATATATATATCCTGTAATAATGAAATCCAGTGAAACTCTGAGTTTATGTTGTGTAGATAGAACTAATGCTTAGCTAGAAAGTAACATGAGAAGGTCAAAATCTGTGCCTCCAAGCAGTTGTGTGTGTGTGTGTTCTGATGCCAAGGAGCGTTCAATAACCATGAATTATTAAAATCATTGTTCCTGTTTGCCATTCCCTCCTGCCAGAGAGGAGACAGCCACGCTTTTGTTTCACCCATCATGCAGAGAGAAGATGTACAGTAGCTTCTGCAGTTTTTTTTTCCGTATTTGTTTGTAAACTCATTTCAGGGTCAGTTGAACCCAAATCTTTCCAATGTTTGTACTTTTTTAAACAAATTCATACTTTTCCATTTTAACACACATTTCCTCATCAGTACAATTACACCACAAACGCTGCGGTCTAGCCTCAACCATACTTCAGCTGAACAGTCAACATTCAGATGGGAGGAAATTAAAGTAGGCTATTAATTCACTTAAAAACTTTATTTATTGTACCGATGCAGCCAGCGTACGGAAGACAGCGTGTTTATGATTATTAAACAGACTCTATGACCCATGTCAAAATATCTTTTCATAATCAGTCCAAAAAAAATGAAGCCTAGACCCACACTTTCACTTAGGGGAGACTGGGTGTGCTTGTAACTTAAGGAGAGTTTTGACACCATTCTAGTAAACATACAGAGGGAGTCGTGTGATCATTTCACTGTTTACCCACTTCACCCCTGATCCCACATAGTGGATGTTAAGGCTGTAAACAGACACATGCAGATTCTATAGAGAAAAAAAAAAGATTTTGAGGTAAGAAAGTAAATGTTCTACCCAAGACTAGATATGGCTTAGTACTTATACAATACGACTCATACAATTAGAAATAAATCATGTGACTCATATTAGATGAAATTGTTGTTTCTCAGGTAAAATGCGATGTATGTTTCACCCGCTACTTTCAAACCATTATGCTAAAACAGCAGCTAAACAATGGCTGACAGGGGTTTAACATCTGTAAAGTCCCCTTATATACAACTACCAACTTGTTCATGACTTAATAATTTGTCTACACACACAGACATCCTTTAGACATACATGTGCTTTACGCAAGTATACTGTCGGTCTGAGCAATTTATTGAAACACATTTTCCAATTTGCATGTCCACATCACCTGAGCTGCAGTTTTGCGATAAAGGTGAAAAGTTTCACAATATGTCACTGTTAAATGAAGCATTGTGGTGCTGCAGAGATGCCTCAATCTAAAAATCTGATTCTGGTGAAACATGTTTGTTCGCTACATACACCAGCAAAAATCACAGCATAGTTTTATGTTTTTACCACAATATCTGTCAAAATAATCATAGGTTGATTTTTTTTTTGTGCTTTGTTTTGCTGTTTTTGCCTATTTTATCTAATTGCTACAACCGTGGCTCCAAAGTGAGGCCAATGTGGAAGTATCTTAAAGTGTAATACCACTGACGGCCACTGGATGCTGCTCCAAAATCCCTGGCTCCCATATACTTATACTGATATTCTCTCTAAAAATACTAAGTCATTTATTATTTCACTTGTGAGTTTGTTTTATTTGGACCATCTGGTAAGTGTTCTGGTCCATCTTTAAATGGTTCCTCTCTTAATAAGATTTTGGGGTGAGTAGAAGGCTCTGATCTCTGCTGTGTCAGGCTCTGATTGACAGTTTGCTCACCCGGTGAGACTTTTGGAGCTTCTGTTTATTGAATAAAGCTTTTGTTCTTGACAGACAGCTTGCCTGTAGTTGTGGTTAAGATGTCACACTAACAAGACTGTCAGATGAGTTTGTCACGCGAACGTTTGCCATTTTACAGCCAGTAGGCTAGCGTTTAACACTAGCTCACCCTTCACCTCTCGCTCCCTGCCCCAGCTCCGCCCTTTTGTCCAAATATGGTCACTCCAGGCTTCAAAAAGGCAGCTCTGTTCTGTGGTTGCAGCAAAGGATTTGACCGTGTCAGTATCTAAATTGGTAGACAAATGTGGGTGCTTTTGTATAAAAGTTTGAGAGCGGAAGCAAAAAAAACCCCCAAAAACGTTACAACCATACCCGATCTCCCCTATTTTTTTTTATTTTTTTATTTTTTTTTTACAGTACGAAACTACAGCGAAAACGTCAGAAAGACGCTCCCTAATGTCTCCCGTCTGACTTTTATAATTATCTTAACTTTATGAAACGACACTCCCTAGTCGTTAACCGGTGACAGGGTGAGTGCGGCTTTGCTCCACATGCATGCATCCTCTTCTCTGGCATCACCAAGCCAGCCAGCAGACGGCAGAAGAAAAGAGGAAGTGGAAACATCAGCACTATCTCTACGGCAGAGGAGGGAGAGAGAGAGAGAGAGAGAGAAAACACCACGGAGTGACACACACACGTTCCTACAACACACACACAAACTCCGGACATCAGCTCCTGTAGTGGAAGAAGTGTCCTCGCCTCTCCAGGTTTGTCAAAGCACGTTTCTTTTTTTTCTCCTCTTCTTGCAGAAATGTTGGTGTGGGAGCTACACTTCCTTGCGAATTGTTGAGGATTCAACGGTGTTTGGGAGACGCTGCAGTTAGCGCTCGTCTCTGTTAACACTGCAGGCAGGAAAAAAAAAAAAAAAATGTATATATGTATGTATATCCACTGTTTCTTGTTGCCCCTTTCTCTCTTGTTGTGTTTCTCTGTATCTCACTGTCAGTCTCGACTTTACTGAAGTGGCCTCAAAACGGCTCTGGGCGCTGTTCTTTTATTGGCAATGCGTGTCTGGTAAAAGCATCGCGGCTCACTCCGCTATTCACACAGATACTAGACACATTGAACTGCGGTGGAAATAAACTACCAGTAAATTCATTCGCCTTTTCAGTTCCTGGTTTCCGAAACAAGTGCGGCGGCTTGAGCTGCAAGTTGTGTTTGCAGCAGCAGCAGCAGCAGCAGCAGCGCCAGGAGCAGCAGATATAACGCCGAGGCTTGTTCCCCGGCTTGTTTTCTCGGCGCATGCTGCTCGCCTTGATGCAAAAAAAAATAAAAGTGGTGCGTTAATAGACGCTTGTGCCCCCCCAATCGGTGCTAATTAAAGAGCTGCTTTTTAACGGGCTTTACTGTGTAACTCCAGCCCAGCACGCTGACCACACTGGGGCCTGTGATTAGCAAAGGGGAAGCGAAAGCAAGGCAAGCCAGAAAGCGTTTTTAAACTCTTCTGCATGACATGAAAAAGACAGATAATGCAACTGTGACAACTCCACGCAGCCTTTAAAAGTGCTCCTTTACTTGTAGATGGAAGAAGTGACCAAATGTCTTTTATTAGGGGTTCCCAAAAGTTTGCATGTTTCCCAATTAGATTATTGTATTTTTGGATCTTTCATTTTCCCATTTTCTTTCCTTCTCCTTTTATCTTATGTGTGTATATATAAAAGCACATACTTGTCTATGTTTTAGAGGTGTGGATCTTCCTTTCGATTCGATTCCGATTCACCTGTCGACCATTCGAATGCATTTTCTTAATGTATCTCACCAGTTTTCTACATTACTTCACATGGCTGCTTTGTCGTCAGTTACTACAAAGAGCCAGGTAAATATTTATTGACAAAGTGCTTTCAAAAATCAAATGGCAAGAGTCTGTACTATAAACAGCTGCACCTTTGCAATATCTGAATCTGTGTGACTCACCTCAGTACGTAAACATTACAAAAACTGAACAGGAATCCTTCTGTGGTGCATTACAAGCAGAGGCGTGAAGATTCACTGGCCTCACGATTCTATCATCATGACGCATCTTTGAAACAAGAAATTTCAACATCTCTGTTATGTATATTTTTGCGTGTTTACACTTGGGATGCACAGGTATATCGGCCTTGTTGACATCAGCTATCGGCAAATAAGATGCCATGTCACCGATGGCAGTGGCTGATGTTTATCTGGTGCGTTACATTCATATTATTGTATTCATAAATTTGTTTGATTGAAATTGAGCTCATTGAAAGATATATTGAAAGAGATTTCCGTGCTTCCTTGGCAAAAAGGGGGCATAAATGACAACAAAAATATTTTAAACATCGGCATTGGCCCAGAATTTCACAATCGGTGCATCCCCTAGACGCATAGCCTATATTAGGAGTACCAGAGATACACTACAAGCAGTTCAATGTACAGATTATCACAGATGCTTGACTGTCCACATGACAAATAACACTTAACTGAGATGCACATTTAGATCAGTGTTTGCCAGCCTTCACTGGCTTTGACTTGGGGGAAAAAAAATTCCATACTAACCTTTCAGCATATTGTAATTGAAGTGGTCTGAGAGGAAAGAGGACTGTATAAAATCTACCCCATGACGGAAGGTTTTGGCTCTTCACGGGTGTTTTCAGACTGGTAGAGGGGTCAGACACGTGACTGACAGTTAATTACTGATTGATGCTAAGGTTCCGTCAGACACGTTGACGAACCACTGTTCTGCTCTGTGGTTCGTCACAGAAGCAACATGGCGGCCCCCATAACCGTGATATTGTGGTTGTGATTTAGTGTTTTGATTTGGACTGAGAGGAAAGGAGCGAGCTGCAGAAGGAAGGTGTGTATTTTTTAAATTCTGGCACTTTTTCCCCCCCTGATCTCTACCTCCTGCAGCTTTAAATGAAGCATCTTCAAGACACGTCCTTTTGATCCTGACCAGTTCAGCCAAGACTGTTTTTCATTCTCAACTATTAAAAGAAACATTCTCAGTGATTTGTGAAGAAGAAAAATGAAATATCTATCTCCAGCTACTGCATTATAGCACAGATGCGTCTTTAGCAGTCATTTTTGAAAATTTCTTCTTCTTTGCCATCAGTCCCACGGTGGTCCTTAAAGGGCCCGCTGGCTGTCTGTGGACCCCACATTGGGAACCTCTGCTCCGCATTTCCTCAGTAGCCAGTAATAGACCACACTGACATGGTCTTTGGCACATCATACGTCTCCACAGTTGTTGTAGTCATGGTGCGGACTATGGTCCTGTGCTGTCGTTGTCTCGGTCCCCGTGCCCCCTCCAGGCAGCCTCTGATAGAGTGAGAGCCCATTTACATGCCCTGTTAGCCACCAAAGACATCGCTGTTGTGATGGAGCAGCGGCACGCATGCCCGTGTTATAGAGTCAACTCGACAGTAAGCACTGGCAAACACAGCCTAGATTAAAAAAATTCAGAGAAATGTGCAGTACAAACACACACACAGGCGGTTTCAGGAGCTTGACTACACAGGATTTAAGAGTTCACAGTCTGGGTTACAAGTGGCATCTTGTGAGCATCATAAAGGTTATAGCCTGGATCCTCCTCGTCGTCTGTGAGGACATGGAGTGATATGTGATATCTGAGTTTTATCCGGCTGATTTTCTCTCAGAGAATGTGTTGTATCGTGAAGCTTCATGTAAACGCCTTGAACTCCGTCTGAGTCGAATGTGACCAGTTGATGGAAGGCTATAGATGTGGATGTTGTTGCAGAATTGTTTGTTTTTTCAAGCCGGGCTGGTCTGGCACGGCGTCAGCAGTCAAGGAACGCAATTTTAAACCAAACCACTAACTTAATGTACTGTCCCATTTAACTGGTATGTGACTTTTAGTGCGTGTGTTTATGTGTGTGTGTGTGTGTGTGTGTGTACAGCTTAGGCCAGTAGCTGTCCAGTTCAGAAGTGAAGTGTGCCAAAAGCGTTATATTTCAGTTTTACAGCCACCCAAGGGACGTATATGTCAAAAGGAATGCACACACATGCGAAAACAAGTTTTATTAGCCTCAGCAAACCTCTATTTCTTGTTACCTTGCTTGCCCAAATAAATATATATATATTTTTTTTTTTTTTTTTTTTTTATCCCTACAGGGTTTTAAAAATCAGCGATAGAAATGTTGCAACACGAGAGCAAATAAAAAGTTGGAAAAGGTAAAATACAACAGCCTTGACTTGCAATAGAAGTCATAAGTCAGAAGAAAAACTGATGGAATTACATGTGAGTGCGTTGGTCTTTTGTGTTTTTAAATACTGCAACATAATCCATAAAATCAGATTAGTGGAAGGAGGCAGAGCTTGGAGTGAGTGCGTGTTACTTTTTCGGAGCCTTCTCTCCCTTGTTCAGTTGCATCACATACGAGATCCCGGTGGTGTGTATCTGTTTGACACTGCCTACTGTTTTTGGCATCCTCTCACCTCCTGAAGTGCAACCTCGCCAATTTCTGATGTGCGTTTGTCTCCGTGACAGTGCCACCTCCCTACCCCTTGCAGCTTGTTATCGGTCTCCCATTAGCTTACTCTCTTTTACACTCGCTTTCTCACACACGCACACGCTATCTCAGTGTGACTCTTATTTTAGTTTTTCCCCTGCACCCCCTCCCCTGCTCTGCTCTCACTCACTCCCTTAGGGAAATGGAGGTATGTAAATTGTTTTCTCCTTGATGTATGCCCATTCTGCTATCTGTCCATCTTAATGAACTCATTTCCCTCCTTTTCTCTCTGAAATGCTCAGAAATGCAGCATCAAAGAAACACCAAAAAGTCATCTAGCTAACAGCGGCTAACGATAGCTAGCGAGCTAACTCCAGCCAGCTCGGTCCCTCTGAGAGGAAATTACAAAATGAGTTGACATTTTTTTTAAAAATCTAAAAGCTTACATTTATTAGACACACTTTATAAAAGAAAAGCATGTAATAAATTTATGAGAAATAATTTGTAGATAACATTAATTAAGTCTTTTTCCCTATGGAAAAAGATTAAGATATGTGGGATTTGCCGATTTTACTCCGGTTCTTTGGACTTGTATACAGTGTATTCGGAAAATGAATATATTTTGCTCATGTTACTGCAGGTTTGCGACACATGGCTCTTGTTTACGATCAGCTGGAGTAAAAGACAAAGATCATCTCTGGTACAGATGCAGGCTCCAAAGAAAACATTTCTGATCGGAAGGAGAAGCACACCTACTTTTAAACGGTATGACAGAGGACATCAACAGGTTTATGGATATGAGTGAATATCGAAAAGATGACCTTTTTCAGAAAATGTTTGAAGGAACAAAAGAAAACACCTTATTTTTAATGCGGTACGCATGGCTACATGTGAACAGGAATAATAGTGGAATATTCATTGTCATTAGTCATGTAAACAGCTTATTAGGAATTTTGTCTTTTCCAGAATAAGGGCAAAAACCGGAATATTTTGTGCATGTAAAGTAGTCATTGAGTACCGTGCTTTGTGACTCGCTGATAGAAGGACAGAGATATTGCAGGATTTTCCTGCAGAATTGTCTGGCACAGCACCTGCAGTCAAGGAACGCAATTTTTAACTCATTCTTTGTAACAAACCACAAACTTAATGTACTGTGTGCCCACTCTACTTTCTGTCTTAATGAACTCATTTCCTCCTTTTTTTCCTCAAAGCTCAGAATTGCAACATTAGAGAGACACCAAAAACGTCAAGGCTTAAAGTTTCTTGTCACTTCACTGTCATTTTTTTTACGTCACATTGTGCTTGGAGCTAAAAGAATGTGCTTATAAAGAACCACTTGCCATTTTAATGTACTGGTATCCGCGCCTGCAGTACTGTATGTAGTGGTTACTCCTGTCCTTCGGCAGCTTGAGGTTAGATTAATTTGCAGTTTCAAATGAGATGAATGTTGCCTTGCATAATTGCTCCCTGTGGTATTAAGTTAATTAAAACAGCAGGTAGGCACTGAAGGTGCGATGGGAAGGTGCCAGATAGTCAGACAGACATAGGTGGGTGAGAAGAAATCTCAGTCACTGCTGCTATGTTCTGCTCTTTAGCTGGCTGATTGTTACCTAAGGCTAAACTCAGAGCCAAGCAACTGCAATAAATACAGGAAAAAAAACCCGATGGAAGACCTATTGTTTTCTGATGAATAGTTATTTCTTAACAGCTGCATAAGAGAATTTGCTCAGAAATGAACAACCTTTTACCCCGTGCTTCTATAACTGTATGTTTTGTTCCTCGGGCATAAAGTCCATCCATTCTTAGAATATGAATCAGTTGAAATGGTGGAGCATCTGCGGGCATGTTTTTCAGTCAAAGTCTAGACTTCATGCGGAGTGAAGCAGCCCTAGATGACCCAGAAACTGATATGGTTCCCTGTGTGTGCTCGCTCTGCCCGCTGCATTCCAGCTGTGGTGCTGCCGCAGAACTCTGTAAATATTGAGTGAGAGGTTAGCCAGCTCCCTTGCTCCGTGTGTGTCTGTGTGTTTGTGGTATTTAGCATCTCCCAGCCTATGAGCCTACTATCCCACTAGGGTAAATGGTTAGGCTCTCAGTCGATCCAGTATATCCCTATTCCAGCTGTTCGAGAGGCTTGATCCCGCAGTGAGCCAGCTGTACATTTGAAGTTGGGTTCTTAGTTGAGAGCAGGAGTTTTGCGTCTTTTCCGGACTGATTGCAGCTGTTGTAGGATTGTGCGAATGTGTCACGGGGTGTTAACATCATACAGTGTGTGATTTATGGCGTATGTGCATATGGGCTGCAGAGATTTGCAGATTTTCAGTGCCGCGCTGCTGTGTCAGTTTGTGCTTTTCTACAAGGCATGCGTCATTTTCACAGTAGCTGCACGCTGGTGTGTCAGAATGACCCAGGTGCTAAACACAGCTTTTCTTCAGATGTAACCTAATTATAGCTTTTCCCTGGTGTGTGTGTATCGGTGCATGTGTACAAACGCATGTGTCTCTCGGCCCTGGTGGTATGTAAAAGCATGGGTCATCGCTTGATGTCCATGTTGCGGTTCATATGGGCGATCGCTGTCACACTTCCCTGCCTGTCCATCACTTCACCTGTTCATCCATCCATACGTCTGTGGCCTTTTCTCTATTTCTTCTTCTCCATGACAACGTTAGGAGTGAATTGTTCTCAAGATAAGGACAGAAAAAGCAAAAATAGTGCATAAATGTCATATCTAGTGGCCAAAAAAGAAAAACTTATATTATTCTGTATATCAAAATATACAGGAGTAAAACTAAGTAAAACAACAAAACTGAGACTTTTTGTTTTATTTGACGATGTAAAGAAAACCCCCTAAAGACACAAAATTATATGTAATAACAATAATTATCACAATAATCATAGCTGCTGTATCACGATGATTATCATTATTGTTTTATTGCCCAGCTCTACACACAAGGATCATAGCTGTATGTTTCTCCATGATCTCAGTGGTTTAGAAGATGTCTGAAGTGTGAGTGTAAACCCCCTCAGGGTCGACCCTGCACTTTCCCCGACTCTCACCACTTCTGTCTTCAGTGAGAGTGAGTCAAAGGAGGTGCCCTAGTTTTTTGGAAGGTTTTTTTTTTTTTTACACTGCTCTCCCCAAAATGTGCACTTGACTTTTTGAATCTACAGAAATGCTGAACCATTAGTTCATGGAAGTTTTTTTTTTTTGTGTGCCTGTTTGATGTGAGATCCATGGAAGCAGTGTAAGGACTCTGTATGCGTTTGTGTGTGTGTTCACCACTGGACCACATTACCCACAGTGTTAAGTGTAACTTTTCACACTGTGTTTTTACACTCAGCGAGAGCCACAAACCAGCTTTAAACCAAACTGTTGTGTATGAGATTATGGGCGACAGAAGGTGTCTGGTCCCCTGGGGCCTATGCTTTCTGTTTGGGGAACAGAAATGCTGTGGAACAATAATTTTTAAATGTCAGACTCCTTTTGTTTTAGTGAAACAGAAAGGCTTTGCGCACCTGCTACTGTATATACAGGTGAAGAAAGCATGTAGCAGCAAAACTAGGAAAAGAAACATTTTCAGTCTTCATTCTTTTAACCTCTAGTCCTGTGTGGGATAATAGACGTGGAAATAAAGAGTAGCTTGGTGCAGTCCCAGCGCCCACTCTGACAGACTCACAGTTTGACAAGTGTTCCTCCTAAGACCTGGGGTGCTCCGTCCACCTTAAAAACCAGCAAATGCCTCAGGGCTCTCCTGCTGACCCTGTATGTGCACTCTATAAATGCTGCAGACTTTGCCTGAAGGAATTTCCCACAGTTCATTGTGTTTTTTTGTTCTGAGAGCCCAGGAAGAACATTGTTATTGCATTAAAACATTGTCATGTTCATTCTTAATCAGATTTAAAAAAAGAAAAAAAGAAAAAACATGATCCATCCTGTCGTTATGTAATGAAAAAGAAGGAGAAACAAAGCTGTCCACCCTGCCTGGGCCCAGGTAACATGATTTCACAAAGCCCCCGCCCCGCTGCACATGTATGTTTTCACTGAGAACAGTGTTTGTCTCACTCACAGGTGGACACTGAGACTATGTCTTCCCATTGCTCCCAGTGCTACAGTGTTTACTTTTACAGACCATTAGGAAGAAGAAGTGATTTTTGATCTGTGCGTTTTTGAGCTCTGAGTCACATGCTAAAGCCGGGGTCCAATCAGAAGTCAGACCCATGCGGTCTCTCTGTGTCTCTGTGAGGGGCGCACACACACACACACACACACACACACACACACACACACACACACACACACACACACACACACACACACA
>JAPQRN010000003.1:5479074-5492954 GCA_037367275.1 Coranthus polyacanthus | reverse complement strand
ACACACACAATGATGATCTCGTCAACGTGGTCCCTTTTTATGAGAGTGGACAGCACATACGGATGACTGGACGTTCAGTGAGGTGGATTGAAAAATAAAAGCAGCCTGTTGTTTTTTTGCATATGGGAGGCAAAATGACACTTGAAACTGGAAAACTGTTGAACTGAACATCTAAGTCAGAGTAATATAATATAAATGAGTTAACCAATCGATAAATAAATCTGGAACTGAACTTTAGGCTAACCATAAAAAAATTTTGATTTTTTTTTAGGGGCGATCTTTGTATTTCTTTATATTTTTTTATGATATTTCCCTTGATAGATCCAGTGTTAATGACTTACAGTGTTAATTACAGTGTAATTACATAAATGCAATATAATATTCATAATTATGGTTTGTTAGTGTATAATCACACTAAAATAAGAATAGTTTTTTTGGTTATCTTAGAAGAGTGAGTTGCCTTTCGTGGAGTTTGCCATGTTGTCCAGCATGCTTCTTCAGTAGCTCAGAACAGACTTCCTCTTATTCTTTTTTTCCATTTTATGACAGGTGGCATCCAGTGTTAAGGTACATTACCATCTCCTACTGTGTTTGAGTGTGGACCAGAGTTAATATCCCCTTAACTAAGAAGCCCAAAATGGATAAAACAAACACTGGCTCTAATGAGGATATATTTGTGTTTTGTGTGGGTCAACGTGAGAGCAGAGCAATGTAATCTGCAACCTTGCCACTAGATATCACTAAATGTTACACACTGAGCATTTAAAGTCGGTAATTCCAGTCGAAAAGGCAAATAGTAGCTATTGGCCACTATCGGAGTGACGTTTGCCAATACTGATAGTTTGTAAAACATCCTATCGGCGCAAATTACTCGGCCTATCACTACTTAAAATACACAGACTCATTTGTTTCCATTACTTTATAGCTCATTCTCTTTTTTCTTGCACAATTCTATCCGCCATTTTCATCTGCCTTGTCTCTCCCTGTTTAAACTCAGTTTGAGTAATGATTATAGTCTCTCATTTTTCTTTGTTATATCTTTTGGTTTAGAAAAAAAAACAATTGTGTAAAGACTTAATTTATTCCTTGATGTGTCTGGAAGGACATTCGTTCTCTTTAGTACTTTCCACACTTGTTTGCTTCTGGCTACAGCTTGCGTGTTCAGTTTATGTTATTTCTGTTCAAGGACTTGAAGGTAGACTGAGGAGAGAGAGGTGCAATAACGCATAAACGTGTTGCATAATTAATATATGGGCTGTGATTAAAAATTTGAACCCATTCTGTCAGGACACAGGCCTCTGAGATGTCAACATGCCGCTGCGCAGTTTTCCATTAGGCTAGTCAAGGCTACCTCTAGAGAGTGGAGATCGAGGAGAAGAGGAGGGCCTCTCATAACATGCCAAGGTCGCCGGCTCGCTCATTCCCTGACTGGGGACTGCAAGCCTTGGATTAGAGGTGTGTTGCTTTATGGCGGATCTGCCTCTGAGTCTTTGAATAAATCAAACTACCAAAGGGCATTCAGGAAACAAGACACTTTGATGTCTCCCTCTTCTCGTTGTTACTTCTGGTATCAGGCTCTTTATCATCTCGTCTCCCCCGTAAGACTTTACTAGCGTTCTTTTACATGCTCATCCGTGGACTCTTTAAGCCTCCTCCCCATCCTTCACTTCCTCTCAACGGCGTGTATTCAGAAATACAGCCTTCTGTCTAAACAACACTACGTAGAAGGTCCGTATTGCCTGCTCTCTGACTCTTGCTGCCCACACACACTGACCAAACACCAGCTGAGTTCAATAGAGCACCTGGAATAGCATGAAGCTCAAGAAGTCGATCTCTCCTGCTGCAACTTGAGGCTTGGTGAGTTTCTGTTGGTTTCTAAATGAGCCAGTGAATGCAAGCCATAATCACTCTTGCACACGGACACTGCCTTTCATCACTTGTTCGCAGCAAGTGAATGATGCGTATCTGTGCTCTCTGGGAAACTAAATAGTATAGAGAATACTTTTTGAGGCCTTTCAAAGAAGGATGGGTCATCAGGTGAAGGTCTTTCATTTCTGTGTCTATTATAAAACACAGGTCTTATGGCACTAAAATAATGTTAAAGCTGCCTTTCCCAAACTTGGGTTCAGCACTCAAAATGGATCGCGGACCCATTCCTATTGGATCACTAATTCACAGTATAGTACATAAAGGTGCTATGACATGTGAAGTCAATTCTCTAATTGAAATAGGGGAAGAGCGATGTGTGTTTTCTGTGCAGAGGTGCTCAATAATTAAAACTTAATTGGACAATGGACAAATTGGACAGATATCTCCAGCATGCTTTCAAAGAATTAAGTTAAAATATTTTTTTTGAGCAAAGTAGAGACAAAGAGAAAGACAGTATTTTTAAAGTAGAAAAAGAAGTTGTGCTTGAGTACATTAGCAATCAAACAGTTTCTTGTGTATTTAGTTGGTAACTAATGCGTTGCTAGTTAGCTACCATTGCTTATCATTACTTGTGACGTGCTAACATTACAGAAACATAACATTCTGACATTACATCCCTGACTCGAGGGCTTGTCCCTAATGTGGATTAGGCAGTAACAAAGTGCATTTATTTAACATTGCTCTGAATGTGGAAGAGTCAGTTAAAAATTTAGATGTTTTTAATTCATAGTGTGTATTGTAAGTTTGGGTCCTGGGCAGATACAAAATGTATCTCTTGGATCTTGACCTGAAAAAGTTTGGGATCCCCTGCGTTAAAGCATCAAAATGGTCACTCAGTGAAGAAATACACACAGCCCCTTTTCAAATAACTGGGCCTGAAACAAGCTGTTTGCAATTCTGTGCATGTGTGACGTCACCATCCTCACTCGGAACCATCCTCATGATTTGACAGGGTGTCTACATGATGGCATCCATGGCACCGACAGGAAAGAAGTGTAAGCAGCAGCAGTTCATGCACTTAAAGCAACAGGGCTGAAAAGCAGGATAATACAGATTTGGTACAATGAACAATCTGTGAGGTATTTTGAGCGTAAACTTAAAGTAAACATTATTTGGCACCAGCACATTGCATTTGCGGTTATTTGTCGTTGCAGGTATAGTACCTCCTCAGCATGGTTGGTCGTCATTACGATGCAGCATAAACATATTGTGACATAATCTTCAGCACGACTGTGGCTACAAGCGAAGCAACAATGGCAGTTCTAATTTTCTAAATGAAACGTAGTTATAAGATTTATAGTTGTTTAGGCAAGTTTATTTATATAGCGCATTTCATACACAAAGGCAATTCAGTGTGCTTTACATACATTAAAGAAATAAAAACAAAGTTCTTAAACAATAAAACATCAAAATATTAAAAATAGAATTAAAAGCAAGAATGGGGTACATAAAATCATAATAGAAGAGAATAAAACATGTATATTAAAAATGCTTAAAAGAATATACGGTACTCCAACATGGCAATACGTAGCAGTACACAGCAATAGACTTAGACAATAAGAATTAATTAAGACTTACAGTGCGATAAGAAGAGTGTAAGTTACAGAGGTCATTCATAGACACATGAAATGAGAAATGTTTTCAACCTTGATTTGAAAGTGTGGCAAATCTAAGCTCTACTGGCAGTTTGTTCCAATTGTTTGCAGCATAGCAGCTAAATGCTGCTTCTCCGTGTTTAGTCTGGACTCTGGCCTCGACTAGACCTGAGTCCATGGATCTAAGAGTCCTACTGAGTTTATATTCTTTAAACATATCACCGAGCTATTCTGGGCCTAAACCAGTCAGTCATTTGTAAACTAGTAGCAGCACTTTAAAATCTATTCTGTAACTAACTGAAAGCCAGTGTAAAGATTTTAGAATTGGTGTAATGTGCTCTGTTCTCTTAGTCCTGGTTAAAACTCCAGCAGGAGCATTCTGAATGAGCTGCAGCCGTTTAATGCTCTTTTTGGGAAGTCCAGTTAGAAGACCATTGCAGTAATCGAGTCTTCTGGAGATGAAGGCGTGATTCTGGGTCGACCAATCTTGTGATCTGCATGATTTTACAACTGGTTTAGTATCGCTTTAGCTCGCTTGGAAACTTGGCAAAGGTGATACTAGAAATCGGGTCTGATTGTACCTGCTGGTCCCTGCTTTCATGTGATGGAAAAACAGGCTGTGCCGAGTTGCGAATAGAACTGATACTGTAGGTGGAAAAGTCACCCTTTAACTAAAAAAAACAACCATAGATAGCTCATATTTGCTTTACTTGGTGCAGGGAGCAGTGTCTCAACTTGCCCTCATGCTCTAAGTCAAACTCTTATGTTTACTGTGACGACGGTTTATAGTTATGCAAACTGAAGTTTTACTTTTGTGTCTGTTAATTTTCCAGGCTGTTTGACTAATTACGCAGCATATCAGGCAAATACAAATTGGTGTCCATAAACACATGCACACACTAAATTAAAATCTTTGTTTGTTTTCAGCCTCATGAGGTTGGGGAGCAAAGTAATTATAACAACATGTTATCCTATTTGCTCAGTGCCGGACCTCATTAACACAGCTTAGCAAAAGTAGAATATTGCTGTTTCAAAGACACCTATAAAGAGAGTCGCCGTTCTTCTTCCTGTTTTGTGCTTATCAGTGTTTTTGCTCCTTGTCATTCCTGCTCTCTGTGTTGTTGTGTCTACAGATTCAGGTTGGTCCTGCCTTCTGACAACACACATCAGCGAGTGTCTTGCTCTTTTTTCACGCTCAGCTGTACCGCTGGCAGCTCAGGATTCTGTTTGTGTTCGTGGCCTGAGCAGATTCCCCCATCTGTAAACCACCTGCCTTACCCTGTGTCACCCTGGCTGGTCCATGATGGCCTCGCATCAGTGTTCTCCATTTCCAGTGGATGTTACACGTTGCCAGAGTGCTCAGCCCCTTATCTTATTCCCAGCTATGCTAAAAACTGACTTTGGGTGAAGAATAACGGTATAGCTCAGCTCAGTTGGGCTCAGCATGGCTCTCTATTGAGAGAGGAGGGGTATTGTAGTGGCAGACGAGCTGGGTTTAATGTTGCCTTCAGGGCTTGTTGCTGTGTCTGTTCTTTTGTTGTCTGGAGGGGAAGATTAACACTCCATGTTTGTATTTGTGTGTGTGTGTGTGCGTGTGTGCTTGTTCAACTTGTCTGGCTGCATTTTCCTACCCAGACAGTGCAGTGGAAGGAAGGCACAGGAAATTCCAAGGGCACTTTTACAATAGAGCTACTGAAAGCATAACATTCTCTAAACATGTGCTGAAAGTTTTTTCTTTCATACAAAGTCAGAGGATTTTCAGGTGTGAATTCATTCCAAGAAGAACAAATGTAACCAGTGGACTTCTGTTTTGTGTTAATGTGGATTACAGTCGATCTCAGGCCACTAAGGATATCCTTGGAGATGGACTCTGTTTATTTCTGACAAATTGGAAAAACACAACAAAATTGTACATAATACACCCATGTTCAGGCCCAGCTCTTCGCCCTCCTGTAAAGAGATCAATCCAAACTTTTCTAGAATTCAAACAAAGCAAATTCATTTTTTCTCTTTATTTTATTTTTCTCTGTGTTCAGAGCTCATTACTATATTATGTCACAACTGGCTGCTGCTGTTTCTAAAATAAAAGTAACATCATAACTGTGTGTGACTCTTGTGCTAGCCCCTTTTTATCGTCATTGTCATTGTCAATATTTTATATACCCAGGGTCGTATTTGTGCTTTGTGTTCTTGCTACCAATAACAATGTAAACATAGCCTGTCACGTCATCTTCAATCAAATGTTAGTGCTACCATGTTTTGACATGTCTCTCAAAGGAAATTTCCGATATCAGAAAACTACTCTAACTACTAACTTTTTTTTTTCCTGCAGCCCATTCAGAATGACTCCACAATCCACTTTTTGGGTTACGACCCACCAGTTGAGAAAGCTGGCTCTAGATGCCTACATGGAAACACTTCCATTTCCTGTTGACAGAAAGTGTAAAGACAAAGGTCAAGTGGTGTGTATAAGCACAACCCCGTAACCCAATGTAATGTGGTTAGATGTTAATGTTTTTCACTAGTAATTACAGGGCAGGCTGACAAGTGAAACATGTCGTCTCTCGTAGATGTTTCCATTCAGTCCACTCCATGAATGGATGTATGGGGGGGGGGGGGGGTTGCTATGCACAGATTACATCATTTCAGTGACATCGTACCCACAGCAATGAAAGCCTGGCCTGAGGAATGCCCTCCACTTGTGTTTTTCTTTCCTTCTTTCTTTCCTCTAATTTTTTTCCCCATTCTCTCTCTGTTTCACATAAGTGTGGTTTACATGCAATTAACCCATAAAAGGAAAAACTTCTTTGACTTCTGGACCAAAAATAGCTCGACTTCAGCCTCTCTTCAGCTGCTGTCACTGCCTCCGTACCACATTCGAAGCCCCCACCCATAGCTTTTACTACAACTTGACAATAATAAGGCAGCCACAAGCAAAGTCCCAATGAATGGCTTTGCTTGTGGCTGAGCTCGGGCACGCAGAAGGGATGAAAGTGTTTTAGCAGTGGCCAGTCACCACACGGTTTAGGGTGGAGGCCGAGCTGGCATCGGCACTAACTCGTGACTGACCAGGCAAGCTGGGCTGGGGCCTGTCAGTGGTAAACAGAGAGAGGGGGAGGCCACAGTTGTAGCATATGGTTAACAAAAAAAAAAAGAAAAGATGTGGAGGGGGGGAATAAATAAATAATAGAGGGCAGTGTAGTGGAGAGTGGGAGGCTTTGGGGTTTGTAAATTAATGGGTGAGCCAAAAGAGTGGGCCCAGGGCATCTGTCAGGGGAGGAGAGGGCATTGTGGTCAAAGGGTGTGGCGTGTACAGTAGGTTGGGCGAAGCATCTTGGTAGACAAAAATAACTAGTAGAACAATAACAAGTATTTGCTATAAAAGGCAAGGAAGACAGAACTGCATGGAAATATTTAGGAAATTAACCCCAGCAGCATATTCTCTGTCTGAGCTCATGTGTTGTGGCTGGGTGCACTGGTGTGGTACCGACAGGGTTATTATAGTTAACAAAGACTAAAACAATAACTGGCACTGAATAAATCATTGCATTAAAGGTCCACTCTGTAAGATTTAGGGGGGATTTAGGAGGATCTAATTACAGAAATGGAATGTAATATTCATAAGTACGTTTTCATTAATGTTTAAACTGAAAATGAGAATTGTTGTGTTTTTGAATGAGCTGTTTATATCTACTGACCGTTTGCAAAGTGCACCATCTTTCTACAGTAGCTCAGAACATACATCCTTTTCTTCTTTATTCCGTTTCATAGCGTTGATGTGCATTACTGTCACCTACTTTGTTTGAGTGTGGACCAGAGTTAATATCACCTTAATTAGGGCTGGGCGAGCTCATAATCTTAGATCGTGATCGATCTTATTTTGCCATATGATCTGATTTTCAGAGGGATCGGACAGATTGTGTCATCAAAAAGATAACAGCGCTGTCAAAACTTTCCTACTCAGCTAACTAGTTTTAAATAGCCCTTTATCAGTGTAATTATGTTATTTTACAGCGAGCGTTGCACATAGGTGTTGCACTAACCTATGGGTTTGTAGCATTAATGGTGCTAGCATAAGCTGCTAGTGAGTTTATTTCACTGTGTTTATAGCGATACTTAAGTGTCTGTTCGCACTTAAGCGTTTGGTTTTAGTCCGTATTAACTTGCAGTGTGTAACGTGTTGTTTTGCTGCTCTGGAACAAATAATGACTGACACAACGATGACTTCATATAATGAAGAAGTTATTAACATAAGTCTGTGAGCTGCGGGTCCGGCTTCTGCACTCTGACGTGCAGTGAGTCTGATTTACAAAGGCAGTTTAGAATTATTTTAGTGTAAAAACATGTTTGATTTACAGATGTATGTACAGGAAAATGTGGAATAGTGTTTACTTCATCTAGATATTGTTATAATGTCGATCCAAAAAGATCTAGAAATGCAGAGTTGGACAACAACAAAAAGCTATCACACTCAACCTAAGCCTTCAGAAACCAGACAAAATTAGAGGAAAACTTGTAACTCACCTACATTTTATAAGAGGTGAGAAACTTGTGATTCAGTTGTGGATCATTATTCTGCCTCAAAAGATGCTATGATATGATCTTTTGGGCCTAAAAAGCCCAGAACAGACAAACACTGACCCTAACAAGGGACTTGTGTGTTTTCTGCCACTGCAGGTGAGGTTGGGGGGTTATTCAGTTAGTTTTAATCTGCAACTTTACTGTTAGATGTCATTAAATATCACGCATTGAACATTTTAATTGAAATAAAAATAAAAAGCCAGTTTTGAAGAGCATTAAATCTAAATAATTTTTTTTTACAAAGGCTGCCTTTTATCACCTAAGAAATATTGCTACAGTTGGACTTACTAGAGCTGGAGTTACACTGATGGCTGCCAAAAAGTTGACTCATGCTTTTGTATTTTTTATTGTAATGCACTGTAATCAGGATTTCTGAAAAAAAACATTGATAAGCTTATACAAAATTCAGCAGTCAGGGTGTTAACAAGAAGCCAGGCTCATCACTTCAGTTTCTTTACACCGGCTCCCTGTGACACTGATGATTGATTTTTAAAATTATTTGATTTGTTTATAAGGCTCTTGATGGTTTATCACCTTCATAACATTTGTGATTGCTTATCTGAGTATGTTTCAAACTTTCTGAATGTCCCAAAATGAACAACAAAAAGTATGGTGAAGCAGCTGTGGAACATCTTCCAACCACATGTTAAACTTATTATGTTTTTATTTGATTCTTCTTTTCATATGGCCATGATAAAGGTGATAAATAACACTGTGCCTCCAACTGCAGTCAGTCAGTTTGGTGGAGAAGTAAAGAGAACCCAGCAGGGGTGAAGCCACCCAAGACATTTGTGCTGGTTGGTGTGTTTGCGTGTGCGTGGAATTAAGGGGTATGTGATGTATAGCCACAGCTGGGGGGGGGGGCGCGCCTGTGGGAGGGGACAACAAGACAGCTGGCAGAGCCAGGGCTGAGTGTAACGAGGAGAGAGAGTGTGTGTGAGGGTGTGTGTGTGTGTGTGTGTGTGTGTGTGTGTGTGTGTGTGTGTGTCAGCCACAGTGGCTCCTTTGTTCCCACTCACTTGTGCCAGTCACAGCTAGTAGATGACTGATCTGTGGACTGATCTGTGAACTGACTGACTGTCCTTTCACAGCACCTAGACTAGATACACAGTGTAGCAGTGTAACGCTAGCTTTCTCAGACGGCATGTGTGAATGTTTACTCCATGGCTCCATACCTCACGACGCTGGCAAATCCAGCAGATTTCCACAAGACAGCCCATAACCATCTTCCATAATGTCAGTCTATCTGTAGGGTGCTTATTACACTTGTGATGATAGTCATCTGTACTAACATAATTGTAGCTAGCAACATCGAACAGTAGCCTGTTCGGTATATGCTTAGGTAATGAATGTTGTTGACAGGATGACTTCTCTCCTGACTTAGGGTTTAATAAGAGGAGTAATTTTTGCTCTGGTGTGCACTAGTCTAGAGGAAAGGCTGCTCCTGTGTGCATTGGGCTTATCAAGGTGCAAGGTCACTTGAGACAGCTCGTTCCACCTTCTTTTATTAAACCTGTCTGCTGTTTATGTCTACATGGGCATTTATCTTTCCCAACGTGTTAATTTTCACTCCACAGAATGTGAGCAGCCTTTAAATAATAGACCACTGGATGGTGGATGCACTGTAGCATATTCCACTCCTCCACTATTAAAATGTGTTATTTTTTCCCTCTGAAAGCTCTACAGTGAAGCGTCCACTCTCCCACCATTTAGCTTTCCAATGTTTTTTTTTTTTTGTCAGAGTTCAATAAGCCTTTTCAGTGCCTGGCTTCTTCCTCTGAGTATCGGAACCATTTAGTTCAAGTAGGACAAGTAAAAATAGACACAAATCAATCCCAAATGTTCTCGGGCTCTTCGCACATCTCGATCTAGGCTAGCGCAAGCCAACAGGGGATAGAGCGACACGGCTTTCAGAGCTGGGCAGAGTGACTGGCAGACTGCTGGCACTTTAGGGGGAGGGCATGTTCATTAGAAACGTGACTGGTGGCAACAATTGGGGCCTTGACACACTTTAAAAGCCATTAAAGAGGCAGTGGCGGATTACGGTTTGTTGAGTTATGATGATGATATGACCTTTAGATTATTACATGCTTCAGTGGAAGTGGTAATCCTCTGAGCTATTGAATTTAGCTAAGTGGAGACCATGTTTCCATTAAGGGATGTACTGTATATGACGTGTACAGCATTGCAAAAGCAGTTCACAGCAGACATCATTGATTTTCAGCACATAATGTGAAGTGTTGTATGAGTCCAAAAGAGAAAATGAAAAGACCATTGAGGACCATTTTGCTGTAATTTGCTTTTTGTGAAATACAGATGTTAAGGTTGTACGTCAGATCAATTGCTTTTATGTTGCTCATGAAATCTACATACGCTGTTGAGAGCACAATCTGACTTCAAAGCGGTCTGTGTGACTTACAGTATTCAGAAGGACTGCGTGCTTAGTATTGTCTGATCCTAACATGACAGTATTTGTACAAAGACCAGTAATGGTTACTAGAAACACTAAGGAGCTGTGAAGTGCTCCTAATTTGTCCTGCTTGCTGATTTCACAGTTGTACCACCGCAACGTCCGCTCAAAACACTGATAATAAGAAGCCTTCCAGAATGCATCTCCATATTTGCCAAAGTATTTTAAGAATCATAATTAGGGCCCAAGCACTGACCAGTACAATAGTCCTTTTGAAACTGTAAGAATTATTCTTTTTTTGGCAAATCAATTGCATTTTTGAGGGGGTAAATATGGGTGTGGCAGAATGGCTCAATAGTGCCCCTATAATTAAAAAAAAAAAAAAAATGAATCACCCATGTCAGATTCAACCTTGATACACCAAAGTTTGGAGGTACATGTGTCAGGTCCAGATGCCCAAAAAGCCTCTTGGAGCCACACTCTAAACCCAACAGGAAGTCCACCATTTTTGGATTAAACTTACTATTTTGCTATTTACAGCCCTTGCACTTTAACAAACTCCTCAGACAGTATTAACGCAAGTGACTTCAAATTTTGTCAGTTTCCTCTACACACCTCTGCAACAAAAAGATATCAAAATTAGCTTTCATTGAACGGTGTTGCCATGGTGACGTGGTGAATTTCAATGTGTCGTCAGAAATGGCTCCATAGTGTCTCCTTTAAAATATTGAAAGACTTATCCCCTGCATGAGGTTTCACATAAACGTATCAAGTTTGGTAGGTACATGTATCAGGTCTAGATGTACAAAAAAGCCTCTTGGAGCCGTACTCTAAACCCAACACAAAGTCCACCATCTTGGTTAAATATTTTGCCCTGTTTTTGCCATTTCCAGTCATTGTACTGTGCATGCAGAAAGTAATATTTAACATCTTTGTACAACATCCAAAAGGAGGCCAGTCCTGAAGACGTCTACATGCCCAAAATAAAAGCCCTCGACTGTGGCCTGCCCCAAAGTATGCTGAGGTCCAAGGGCTCGATCGTCGCTACTCGCACTTTAATTAAAAATTGTAATGTAATCTGATGCCAGCCTGCAGACGCTGTCATACGTTGGTCCTGTTCTCACAAGACACCAGACATGCTTTCTGTGGATATGACTTTCATGGGAAACCTTGCAATGCAATGCAAACACTGTCTTCCTGTGGAAATGAATACACGGGTTGCCTTGGTCCGATATAGTCTGAAAGCAATTCTGGTTGTGTATGTTTGTCTACAATGAACAAAATGAAAAACTGGCCTTGGTGGCTCAGCAATCATTTTCAGTGGAAATTCCCTGACCCGGGATGTCCAATCCTTCACATCCCATTCAAGTCGTTGTACTTGCCAGCTCCTCCAGCGCTGTGAGCATAGGGAAGTTAAGCTCATATAATGTGACAAAGCAGGTCTGAAAAAGCTTTGTGGTTGTCAGTGATATCAGTAACCTCTTAGTATAAAACCCTAGAAAAGACTGTTGTCATAACTGATGCCCTTAAAAATTCTCTGTGTATGTGTGTGTGTGGATCCCTCTGATCTCATTGTTTTGATCATTGCTCCATGGCTCTCATTGTTTCACTTTTCCTTTTTTGTGCCCATATTATTTCTCATTTCCAAGAGAGGGAAGGCAAAACACAAATCCAGCAAACACACAAACTTTTTTTCCTTCATACCAAGAGGTTAGTTTTTCTATAGATAGACTTGTAATAAATGCATAGCACTCATGGCTGGGCATCGTTAAAAAATGTTCGATATCGGTACAGATAACGTTACTCTGACTTTAATACTGGTTCCTAAACAATACTCTTTTTGATACCAGTTTCACATTTTGATCAAAAGAAAATTGCATTACACATTGCATGTTACAGTAAATCAAGGGTTTGACAGATTTACTGACCAATCAGAAGCAATATTTACCAGCTATTTCCACACTTGTTACATAACCTCCATCTGTGTCTAAAATACTTGTTTTAACATCTACAGTAATACTCTGAATGTGAAGAAAAGTTCTTTTTCACTTTTCTTTGCAAATGAGTGAAACTAAGCCTTTAGCTCCAGTATTGTTCTGACATAATCTCTGCTGCTCTATTTTGGGAGTTGCACAAAGGCAGGACATTATTTTTTTTGGTCCTTTTGGTTTGTGGGTGTATGCAAGGAACTTCCCATAGCACCTGTCGTCTGTTTGGTTTTCAATTAGCGCACAGAAGCATCATTATCTTCCTCATGAACAGTGATAATCCAGTTAAGGGGTGGAATATCCCTCAAGAGCCATATTCAGCTGGTTGGAAAGTGATACACTGCTGAATGAGATGCTCCACAGAGAAGAACATGAAAGACCATTTTACATCTGGTGTCTTTTGCTTGTGTATACACTCTTGGTCGTGTGAGCACATCTTCCGTAATAATCTTTTGTCTAGTGCGTTTTTTCCCTTCTGTCTGGAGTATAATTTTAGCACTTTGAGGAAGTGGGTTTTCAGTCTTTTTTTGTTGTTATTGCTAAACTTTAGGGGGAACTGAAAGACACTTCTAAATTGAATTGTTAGGGCCAGTTAGGATATAATGAATGAGGACTGATTGCAGCTTTTTAAATTTTCATATTTTCTAGTTTCTTTCCTCCTCTATGACAGTAAACGGAATATCTTTGGGACCAAAGACATTCAAGGACATCATCTTAAACTTTCAGAATCACTGATGGACATTTTTCAACATTTGGTGACTTTGTATTGACCAAACAACTAATCATTTAATTGAGAAAATAATCTACAGATGAATTGACATTGAAAAAAATAGATGTTTCTAAGGATGGAGTGAAAGGTTTGCCTTTTAACAAGCAGTGTGGTTTTCCAAGTGCTGCTTTTGTATTGATTATTTATCCCCATAACGGTTTATATGAACCAAACTTGCAGACGTGCATAGGCCTGTCATGACTCTGTTGGATCAGAGTTATCAATTTGCCCTCCAGAAACAGGTTTTGATTAGTTAGAAAATGTGGAAACTGGATCTGATCATAATCTAATGTGCCTATTTTTAAATGAAGACCTGGCTTCACAACCACAACTGTGTCAGTGTTTTTATAGAAAAAACGGTAGTTTATGGTTATGTGGATGTTTACCTTCTATGAAATGCACCCACTTGGAAAAGAGAGGGGGTGTGTGAGAGAGATGCTTCGATGCGCTCGCTGTTCTGCTGGAGTAGTCAAGGTCACTTTATGATGGAGGCGTTTTTTTTTTCTGCTTGTGAATGAGAAACGCTGTGTTAGTGCCTCCTGATGATACAATGCCTCCTGCCTCTTTTAACACACACACACACACACACACACACACATACACACACA
>JAPQRN010000003.1:5466413-5478974 GCA_037367275.1 Coranthus polyacanthus | reverse complement strand
ACACACACACACACACATACACACACATACACATACCGGCTTCTCAGTTAAACAATGGGCCTATAGACCTGTTTCCATGACTTCCTTCTCTGACCAACCGAAAAGCACCATTCATCTCCGCCTTGCTCACGTGACCTGTCAGGGTTTTTGTGTGGTCTATACCCATCCCCTTTATACTTTATACACACACACACAGATTGGGGTCCGGTGAACTTTTTCAGGATGGTTTGCTCCTTGAAGCGTGGCCCCAGAGGCTCCGATCATTGTTGTCTGCAGTGATCATTCAGGGGGAAGCTCGGGTCAAACGTTCCCTGTTTCTCACCCACACGCCGCAGCTTTTGAAGAATCAGACTTTGATGTTTTTCTACATAACAAAATGTTAATTGTCTTTGGAAACATTGCACAATTTTGAACTGTATTTTTTAAAACTTTCTTTAGCTTCCTGCAGTTAGTAGCCCTGATATTATGATGTGGAGGAAGGGATTTCATGTTTCCCTTTTGATAACAAATCAGTAAGATTTAAGATCCTACAGTGAGAGAATGTGTATTTTTTTTCTCTATTTATTTCTACCAGTTTGTTTATTTTTCCTACCAGTCTTCCATCTGAACCTCCCACATGGTAGTATTCATATTTGTGATTTGAATTTCCGAGCTTGGCAACATTACACAGTGTGCACAAAACTACATTTCAGGCTATGGAAGTGGAATGTAATAATTTGGGTATCATTTAAACGTTGACAGTCAGTTTTCTTATTACAGCCTGATCTGATCTCAGCATCCAGGCTTTTGTCCTAATGGTTCAGCTATGTAAGTTGATTACAGCAAAGGCACCACAGGCCTGCAGCCAGACGAGCCGCTGTGGTGGAGTCCTCTGGGGACTTACATAGCATAGCTGACATTTTTATCTCCCTAACCTGCATCTCTCTCTCTCTGCTTGGTAAATAAGAGGTAATATAGGGGCTATCATTGTTATCAACCTCAGGATTTAATCTGAGGTCCTTAAAAGCCTTCTGGTGAAGATCAGAGCAAGAAAAAAAATGGTTTCGAGGAAACTTCACAGCAATGTAATCTTCTAGCTATACAAAAAAAATAATAAACCAGTACCACTTTACAGTAAGGATACCCATATAAAGTATTTAGAAATGGTTCATAATTAATTAGATTGTAAATACTCTATAAGTCATTAATAAACACATAAGAAGTTTTAGCATCTTCTTAGAATATTTACTAGGTAATGAGTTATATTTCTATAAGAAATATCCATGAACCTTGTTAGTGTTTTCACAGCCACCAACACTATACTCAGCTAGAGCCATAGATATAATAAACGTTTATTATATCTACGGCTAGAGCTCCATGTTTAGACTTATAAAGCACTGCTAGCACAAGTTAGCAGAGTACAACACTGTTACCAAACTACTCGTGTAACTGAAATGACACCCATATCGGATAAAACACTCTTAGAATTAGATCTCAGTTAGATCTTAATGTAAGGTCCGTTCGTTGTTGTTACACAAACTGTATTAGCAATTTAACCGCTTGCATGTGGCTAGAAAATGTCCACATAGCTAGTGTGCTGACCACTATCATGTTAATCGCTAACAGTTTAGTCCCAGTTTATCAAAGGGGCGCACACAGCCCAACACACAACGAATCACTGGAGAGGCAGGAAACCAAGCTATTACTGGCTAACTGAACTAATGAACAGAGCTGAATGTCACGTGTCGCTGCACTTTGATTAATTTGATATGCCAAATGAAACTTTTTGAGTAGTAAGATATGCTGATGTAGTGGTTAAGTGGTAGTAACTTATTAATAAATCTCAGATGAAGGTGATGGGTATGAATGGTGCCGATGGAGAGGACAAAGGAAGCTCGGCACCATTTCTAAAAGTTGGTACCAAAAATCGAAACTAAATCCCTATGTCCTAAGGATCTCAGGCTGATATCTACACTAAATGCTGATGTATTTTTTGCTGATGCACAAGTCAGCATGTGCACAATATGTTACATTGATTGCTCTCCTCGCTGCTTGAATCCATTAGACAATCCCTGTTGTCTAACGTTAGTGTTTCCTGCTAAGTTACAAATGAAAGGAATTAGTTAGACTTTCGAAGACGACATCGGCTCAGATAGTATCCTATAACTCAGTCCTCCTATATCAGTCAGTTTTCTATCTGTATCTATTGAGAGTGGGTGTTTGACCGGGATAGGCTGCTTCCAACAGAGCAGAGTAAGCCCAAGAGCAGAAGGTCACGCCGTCGGTGACTCACTGAAGCCTGTGGGCTCTTTTGCTTGCTCTCACACTCCCCACACACACACTTTTCCTAACTGGCAGTGAAAAGGCTTCCAGGGTAAACACCTAATTGTGCTCCTCTTTTCTGTTTTTTAAGCTCTCACCAGCGACCTTGATGCTGACTGATATGGAGTTATGTAATGGGGCAGGATGGCGTGTTATTTTTATATCTAAAGAGAAAAGAGATTGTGTTTGAACAGAGCACACAGCCTATTGTTGTTCAGTTATCCAGGCAATGGAGGAGAAAACATCATGTGTAATAGTTACCTTACGTAACGCTCTTGAATACACAAAGCTGTAAGTGCTGCTGATTTTAGCAGAGGATTAAAATATACACATCGGGTTTATAACGGTACAGGTAATGTTTCATAAGCGCTGACATATCCCAAAATATCATGGATTGAGATTGATCAGGGAATAGCAGTGAGCCTCGTTTGTAAACAGCGCTGACTTAAGAATGTGGCAGACTCTGTTACAAAAAGTTGAAATGTAAGCGGGCTACCTGACAGCTTGTTTACAAGCGAGGCTCACCGCTATTCCCTGATCAATCTCAATCCATGATATTTTGGGACTGATTAGCTGGTCTGTCGTTTGGAAAGTGCTTGTGACCATAAAGAAGATAGAAAATCATCAAAATAAGTCATGAAATCTGCATCCCTAGACCCAGACATTTTGTTATGAATGGTTTTATTGTTGGGGGGCGGGACATCTCATATTGTGTTGTTTTTTATTTATTTAAATAATTTAAAACCACAAATAACCATCTGGCTTCCTCAACTTTAACTCAGGACCAAAAGTCAGCCTTTAAACTGGAAAGAAAAAAAATGACTGTAATAACTACCGATATTGACCAATATGAACAGTTTTATCGTGGCATTTTTGACCACATCACCCATCTTACTGCATGCTGACGTACAGTACGTGAATCGTTTTCTGAAATCTTGACTTTTACTTTTTTATCCTCTTTATCCTCAAAACACACATGATGAAGGATGAGTCACAGTGACTTAATAGCCTTGTAGGATTGATAGTTGTGTTTACTCTATAATCTCCTAACTTTGTGTAAAATATGAACAAACTAGACAATTCCCACCCAGGCGTAGTCCGAGCTCTGCAGGTGTGCTGGCTTTGCCACCTATCCAGCCATGTCACTGAATATGGTTTGAATTCATTTTCCACTGAAACCTGAGTCGAGTTTTGTTAGATCAGAGAGGAGTCGGTAAGACATTAGTCTTTGAGACACTGTTTAAATGATTATTATTATAAACTCTCACACCACATAGTAAGAGGATACCAGACTAAATGTGGGCAGTGAGACCCAACTGGTAGTAACTCACACAGCTATAGACCCAGGAGTGTTTGGTCCAATTAAGTAGTTCCTGTAGCTAGCAAGTTGTGTTCCTATTAACTTTGCTTCTGTAATCTTCACTGCAGGCTGTCACTGTTTACTCCTGATAGAAGGTGCGATTTAGACTGCATTTGTTTTGCCGATAAAAACAGGTTCGTGATTTTTCTGTTTGTATATTTTCTGTCCTGAAATAAAAGAGGAATGCTGCACATGTATGATTTTTCAGTTTGTCAGGTTATGTGGTTGAGCTGTTTGAACTGACGTCTGTGTAATGTAATCATGCATTACTTTATGATATGATGGTTTGCAGCATGCGAGTATGAGCAGATGTGTTGATCACGTTGACCTGGACTCCCAGCTCTAATTTGATCGAGATCCGTTGTCTAATAGGAGGCTCTGCAGTTATTACATCTTCCCCATGATGATTATATCTAATCCAGTTTGAACTCTTACATGGAGTAACTCTGCCTCTACACAAGTATCTTAAGGCCTTCTGTATTGGGGCTTGAAAAAAAAAAAATATTGATACAGAATCTGTGGTATTGCAAGGGATGGGTAAAGTTAAAAAAATGTTTTGATACCAGAACCAGTACTGATTCTTTGGCTTTAATACCATGTTAAAATGTTTTTCAGCTCATTTGCATTTTTATACACAAATCTGTTTTACAACATAAAAAATAAACCTATTTTCCACAAGTTGCATAAAGCATAAAATCATTCATAAAAGTGTATAAGAGCTGAGATTGCTGCTGACACATGTAGTCCTTGTGTATTGAAAATTGGTATTAAACTATACTCAACAATACCAGGTATTTTTCAATATTCAAAGCAATTCGGTCGGTGCCATAAGAGTATTGAAGTTCAGTGCCCAGCGCTACAAATTACTTCCTCTTGTGTGTGTTGATTTTAAAATGACGTTTTGAACCGAAAACGTTCTCTGTCCACATGAGCATTTTAACCACATTTAAAAAAATAATGTCCAAACGTTACAGTTTGTGATTCTATACTGATAATGTAGCTGGACACAACAGTTTTCCTCCTGTAAATTCAGTGTCTGTGTTGAATTAGCAGCAGGTGTCGGTCAAGGTTGATGTCTTTTCTTCTGGAAATGATCACATGACAGGGTTACAATGACTCTGGGGGCAGCAGGGCGTGTGCATCATCGCTTCTAAAAGTGTATTTTTGTCCGTTGACTTTCCAACACAATCCCAGTTTTTCTGAACTGAAACAGGGTCAGCAGTGTTTTCAGAAGTCTCTGTTTTAGGGATCCTAACTCACTGGAGTAGGGCGCATGCTGGGTTTAAGCAAAATTATGCATTTAAAAACAAAAACGTGTGGATGTTGCCTAAGACTCTTTTTTTTTTTTTTGTTTTGTTTTTTTTTTTTTTTGTACATCACTGCATCTCATTTGTCAAATTCTGTGAAACCGACACCACAATGCAGTGAATAAATGTTTTGCAATGCATCAAGCACTGAAGAATCGCTGTATTATGATACCATTGTTATTTTATTGTGATAGTATTGTTTTTGTGAGTTACTCTGTGATTCCTGGTCCAATTCTACATTTCTGCAGCCTTTTTTCTGACTGCCTTCTTGCGTGTTAGCTCGCCTGCAGAAGGCCAAAGGACGAGAATGTTACAACTTTGTTTTTAGAGGTCACATTGTTGTGGGGGGTGGGATACTTCTACTTCTAAAGTGTGGTTTGTGTTGTAATAGGAAGCTGAAATGTGGTCTTGTGTTCTTTGCATTAACAGAAACTACTGCACATTGAAAGGGTTGTGCATGGATCATAACCATTGGAGTTTAATGAATACCAGTAAAGCATATTACCTCTGTTTAACAGTATAATAAATTGGGATGCAGTGTTGAATTATGGATGATTCCCTGAGGTGTTGTGGAATTATATTTGTCTGACAACCTAGAACACCTCTGAATATGGGGGAAAAAAAGAGTTATAAAACACATGTCAATAGAGTGACGTCGACACCTGTCTGATATCATTCAGCATCTGCATTTTCCATTTTAGCATTTTGGTGTTTCAGCTGACACTCTCATCTCGAGCTCCTCAGAGCCGAGTGCAACCGTGAGCGAAAATTTATGAATCACCAAGCAACAGGTAGTAATGTGGGCCAGGGTCAGAGCAGAGCAGAGCCACGGCTGACTCAGAATAGTCTCACTTAAACAGCACACACAATAATGACAGTTATTTTGATAATTACACTGTTTTGTTGATCATTTGTAGCAGAGAAGGAAGTTGAGTTATTCCATATTTTGTTGTATCATTTGCAGACAGTTATAGGTTAACACAGGTCTGATGAAAAATAATATAAACACAAGAAATGATTCACATGCAAATAAGAATAATAATGCGATATGAAATATATGAAAATATGAAAATCTCATATTCCATATCCAGATGATATATCACAATATTCTGTAATTTTGATGAATAAATAGTTTATATAAAAATACCACAGGGAAAGGCCTATTTCTTAGTACATTTTGAATTACACACCTGACAAATAAAAGGTACTTAGGATATTTTTCTCCTTTTTATTGAAACTACATTTTCAAGTAAGCGTTTAACGAACTACGAAACATTAATGTATAAAATGTAACACACTCAACTGTACTTTGTGGTTCTGATCCATACTCTCTCTCTGCCTTTATGTCTGTTGTGTGCAGCATTTCATAGCCTACCTATCTCAACACTTCATTAGAGCTGTGGCAGCACTGGAGGTCTGTCTGGAACCATCCACTATCATTCTGGAATAGGGGAAAAAAACACTGGTTCTTTGCCTAGTTTGTATTTCTTTAAAGCTCCCTTTCCCAAACTTAGGGTCAGAAGCCAAAATAGGTCGTGGAGTCGCCAATTGTCAATTTCCAGACGAAATATTAACGATAACATTTGTGAATTCATTTTCCTAATTAAGATAGAAGAAGACTTTTCTCTGGAAGGGTTTATAAATGTTGACCTCAACAAAGCCGTGTGAAATGTAGAGGAAAGACCTCAGCAGTAAACGACATAACAAGATGGAAATGGTGTAAAAGAAGCAACAAGACAAAACATTAGCAAATGGGGAAGTGAGCTGTATTAAAAAATGTGCCACTTGTTTGCTACCTCAGAGGTGGTTGTTGTTCTTTTACATAGCAAGGGAGGGCTTTGAAAATGGTAACACACAGGTATCTGAGGGGAGGAGAATGCAGACTGAAATAATCCCCCAATGGCAGGATTATTCCAACAGAGTACATCCTTTGAGCCGGACTAGACTTTTCATACCCAAACCACATACATGTGGTCACCCCTCTCTTATAGATACAAGCTGCTTGTTTTGTCTTGGCTGGTTGGAGTCCTACTCTTGTTCAGACTTAGCCCGTTTTGTGTCACGTTCACATTCTCTTCCATGTTTTGTTTGTGTTGCCTTCATGCAAACTTCCTGTCTGCATCCGTGCCATGTGGCAGAATGCAAAGAATCATTGAAATGGCAAAAAATATTGCCGTAAAGAGTGTGATTTGTGACACAATGAAATAAATGATTGAGCATAGTATGAAGTGATATATGTTGTCGTATCTCACAGCGCTACCTGCAAACATGACAGCAGGTCTTCTGCAAATCATTAACCTTAAAGACATTTCATCTGTTGTGCCCTCCCAGATGTTAAGTTGAAACCCTCGAAACAGAACGGCATATTTTGGGATGTTCCTTCTTTTGCGATATTCCACGTTAAATACTAAATGCCTCTCATCACTTGCAGACTTGAAAACTGACTGTCGAAAGTTTGACCCTTAACAAAAGTTTTCAATTTGACCAGAGCAGAAGTGGCTGACATCAGGGATTTTTTTTTTTTTTTTTGGTTGACGACAGACACGGTGCAGCGACCTGAGCAGCTCACAGTGAGGCTGAAAGAGAATACAGAAACACAGTGTTCATGAGGGATTTGAGATAGTTTGGATAGATTATTAAAGCCTTGACATGAAGTCCTTAGTGAATGCTCTGACTCAGCAGACTTCAGAGTGCAAAAGTCCATCTGAGTTTTCCTGACAGGCAGCCCGTTAGTTCACATAAATATTCTTTGCTGTCTAGCAGAAGTCAGTGAATGAGATTTTCTAAACTTTTTTCACTTCCTTAGGTTTTTCCATGCCATTTGGACTGACCACACGGTCCTGTTTTCTTTCTCAGTTTAGAAAGAAGCTCGATACAGATATGGTAAGTGCCTAGTAGCCTGTTGGATTTTCAGCTGCTCTGTTCGTGCTTTGGAATGGGATCTTGTCTCCGTGAGGTTCCTGGGGAGTTTGTGTCAGGAGTCAGGACTGAAAGTGCTGGATGTTTGCATTTATGAAGCTCATCCGCACCAAAGTTGACCTCAGCCTGGGTGGGGTAAACATCTGTTTTTATGTGTCATTCGCACAGATGGCCTGTGAAGAAGTCATCGCCTTTCTCAAACAGTAAATGTTTCTATTGGTCATTAAGCCTCATAGCTTATAATCAGTGCTCTGTGCAACAGTATGAACCATCTGACTCACTCTGTAGCCTGTTTACTACTCGGTTGCATCAGAGGTGATAAGAGCATACATTTGATGGCAAACACCTATTGAACGGGCCATTTAATCACTTGTAGAAGCCACTTTAATTTAGATTTAGAAAACATTCACCCCTCTGGCTTTTTCCCCTGCAATGTCTGCTGTTGTGACAAATGTAGTGCACGGACATATTGTGCCCCTTTTTAACAAGTTAACAAGTCTCTACAATGTGTATTTCAAATTTCACCTCAAATACCTCACACGATTGATGATTGTACCACGTCGGGATACTCCCTCTTGTTCCAGTTTCAGTGTCTGTTGTATTAGATTCAAATGGGCTGCTGCTGCCCACGCCCCTTTCCCATCGGTGCCATGGATACCATCAGGTAGACATGCGGCCCGAGTATCAGGATTATTCCGGTGGTTCTGGAGGAGTGATTTACTGCCTGGATACACTGAAAACATTACATACATCCACTATAATCATTGAGGGTAGCTACACCAAGCGTGTAAGCAGCACATAGGCGTTGTGTATTCGCTGCACTGAAACATAAAAATAGACTAGTCATCTATTTATATATTTTAAGCAACGTGTACGCAGCTCTTTTTACACAGAAATGAGTCATAATGTATCTATGTTATTTAACTAAACTACCAATTTACAGGCAATGACTAGTTTAAAGGCTGTTTGGTTTTGAGAGTTTAACCCAGTTACTATTTCCTGTCACCTGCTTCCTGACAAGATGGCGAGACAGATTGAAACAGCAGACTGAATGACAGGGAAATGATTAAAGAAAGTTCCTCTCTCCCACCCTTGATTGCTCTGTGTGCATTTTTTTTTGCTGGCACTAGCTTGCGCTTCCTTGATAGCTTTCTCCAACCTATTGGAGTCTGTAGCTGTTAATTTACCCACATTACACAAACTCTGAGAAAAACTGCTGTGCTGGCTCCAAAAACTAGGCACGACACAGTCCCTAAACAACCATATTGTTCTTTTTTGTCCGTGACCTAAACCAGAAGGCAAGTGTAGCCGGTAAAAAGATATATTCCACAACACATGAAGCACACATGGACGGTCAGCGTGTGCTCAGCGTAGCCAAAATGTGAGGGCGGTGACTGTATAGTCGTCACATCACAAATATACAGAATGGAAACGGATTGTGTCAGGCCTAGTTATCTGAAAAGGAGCTGCTTATTTCTGCATCAAGTGAATGCTTTGATAGTTTAACATTGTTTTTTTCACAACCCTCAGATCTGTTTTACATGAAAATCATGTCACAATGTCCCCTTTAAGGCTCTATAGTTTACCCTACAGTAATGGACAGGCGGAGGAGGACACTGATTATATGTATGACATTATAATCCAACTCAATTTAAGCTTTAACAATTTCTTGTTGCCTGCTGCTATCTTATCTTCGAATTTTGGCGCTTTTTCGCTGACAGACCTATTTCCTCTTTTCTGAACAAACGCCTACTTCCTCCTTCCTATCTCTCTCACTCTGTTGGTCGCTCTGTCGCCTGAGGCGAAGCAGTGCACAACCCGCTGTGTAGTCTTTGTCTATGTGATGCTGAAGGCACCTCAACTTGCACACAGTCAGACTAAAGTTGCTTAGAGAAGAACCGCTTCCTCCATCCACTTTGAGCAGCTGTTTGCTCAAGAAGCAGGTTGATTTGGTGGTACACGGTCAGTTGGTTGTCAAGTTTTCTGGGGTGAGTCCTCATGTCTTCATAGTGTTTTTTACTCTTTCTTAACACCACACATCCTGTCTAGGCCTCAGGGTGCGGCCCTGTGTACTCTCCTGCCTGCTTTCCTCTCCAGTGTGTCACCAGTGGGCACGAAAATTGTGGTTAGATGTTTGCAGTCTGCAGTGGTGTATACTACATGTGTACATGTGTGCTTGTCGATCTTAGAGATGGGACTCGTTTTCCCGACAACCAGAGAAGAAATGAAATGTCAAAGAGCGGATGTGTTTTAAGACAGTTGAGGGTTGTGGCCTAATGGTATGGGGAAGGGGAGCTGGGGGGTTGTCGGTGGAAATGTGTTGTCAGTAGTTTATGATTTTGGAGTGGATCAAAATAAAGCATATTTACACAGCTCATGCATCTGCTGCATTGGAAAGTAATTAACTTACCAAGGGTTCCTCACAATACACATTATGGATTAGTTTTTTTTTCTTCTTCTGGCAAATGTCCTTGTGCTTTTTGTCTCTGTGTCTTTAAACGTTCCAGTGTTTTGATTATCAGGGGTTTGCAGAATGCCATCCAAGTAGCTCTAATTGTTTCTGACTCACTTGTTTACCTCAAATTGCTGGCTTGCTGTCCTCACAACACACTATTTAGACTCAGCTTGTACCTCCTTCAGCACTACACTTTAACTACTTGCTTCACTTGTTCTCCTGTGTCTGCAGATTTAAATATATCCGCAGATGAATTTAGAATCACCTGCCTTGTATGTGGTATTAGTTTGTGCGTTTTTTCCAAAAGAGTCGTCGAATCGGTGTCCTGTTAGCAGGCTCGCGCCTCAGCGGGGAGGCTCTTGAGCTGCTGCTGAGAGTTGCTACAGGCTGCTCGCACTGACATTTGACAGGATATCCTGGTTGTAGCAGTGTAGTGAGAACCAGGGTGGATTTTTGATACAAACAGGTGGGGGGGGGGGGTTTAAGTCCTCTGCTTATTTCACCAATAACATGAAATAAGCAAGATCTCATTTTGTACTCTAATAGATTTGATCAATATTTTAATCGATTATGGCCAAAATGCATTGAAATCTGTAATATTCCTAAAAGCAGCCCAAAAAATGGCTGCATGTGATTTGTTTTGAACGTGCAGAAAGTTTTGAACATGATGAGAAATCCCGCTGAAACACATGAGCTCTTAAAGACCAGGGGTTTATCAAATATTTTTGAAATGAAGTAATTTTCCTGTTTGTTTAAACAGGTTACTTCATCAAACAAAACACACAAAGAGGATGGAGTAGATTATGTCTATATGTGTGTGGAAAGTTGATGTACAGAGAATACATATTGCAGAATTAATTCAAGGCCTATATTCTATTATATTTTGAACTGTCACTTGGTGCCTGATTTTGTTTTCCGTTACATAAATAAAGACATTCCCACCCAAAACTGATAAAGAAAGAGCATCGATTGGTGATTGCAGGAAAATAAAATGTTTGAGCGTCAGACGTTCAAACGAAATCTACGCCCATGACTCCTGAGGATGTGGGGACATTTCTTTTTTTTTCATTTTTATATGTATATATAAAGCACTGCTCATATAATGCCTGGTCCTTTCTGTGGGGAGGTTATTTTGCCTGAGTGTTTTCTTCAGGTTTGTTGCTGTTGAGTCTTGCACTTCCTCCTTTAGTTGAATCTAGCAGCCATATTTTTAAACCCTGAACCCAGCCTTCCCCCTTTTCCTTTTGTGTTCTTCCTTTTATTTGTAGCTGTTTTGTTCACCCTTTGTTTTAAAGCCAAAGGCTTTTCCTGCGGGCTGGATGTTGGGTGTATGTGTGTGTTAAGAGGAGGGATTGGGCATAATTCAGTGGCATTTTTAAGATTCTTTCAGTGTACCACTCTTTGTCGTCTGTTTTTCTTTGAGAGCATGTGTTTGCATCTGCCTTTTGCCATGCCTACATTTAGGGCTGGGTGATACGGCCAAAAAAGCTAATTATTGAAATCCAATGATATGAAATTTTATATCACGATAAATATGAAATCATATGTTTTAAATTCAAAGGCTGTTTTTTTGAGTGAAAGTTGAAGAAACCAGATGGGTTTTTGTTGGCTTTGATATTGTTTGTAAACAATACAAGAAGATGAAAATTTTGTAAAGGAGAAAACAAAGTAAAGCAAAAATTATGTAACAAGACGAAAATGCTGTAATAGATGAAAGAAGATGAAAACAACGTAAAAGACATAAGAAAAACGACATGAAAGACGAGACAAAAATTACATAAAACGTAACAAGATTGATTTTGTGCTTATTTTGTTCATTGATGAGACACTCAGACTTTTTGCAACATTAAAACAAATTGAGTGCAATCTGAGTTCTTATTCAACAACAATGATGTAACAAGACAAAATGGTTATTTTTAGGTTTTAAACTCCTCTTTATTGCCAGAACATGATAAACACTTGTCAAGCAGTGGAACATTTTGGAAATCTAGAGGTAGTGCACTCAAAACAATTATAATGATAAAATACCAAATCAAAGAGTAAAATGAAGTAAAACAACAAAACACTGAATTCCGGTTTTTATCACGCAGCCCTACGTGCATCTTCTGTGTGATCTTGGTTGCATGTGTATTTCTGACATGCGCCCACCTCTCCTCGAGGGTGTAACATGACCATCCTGTGTCTAGTGTGTGTGTGTGTGTGTGTGTGTGTGTGTGTGT
>JAPQRN010000003.1:5433695-5448591 GCA_037367275.1 Coranthus polyacanthus | reverse complement strand
GCGCCCTATATATGAAAACAGTTTTAAAATAGGCCATTCATTGAAGGTGCGCCTTATAATCCGATGCGCCTTATAGTACGGAAAATACGGTAACAGTGCCAGGGCTGCAGCTAAAAGAATAAGGCTCAAATTGTCAAATACATCTAAGCAACGCATTCATTTAACTGAAGACATAATTGTAATCAAAGTCAGATCCACTTGTACCTAATGATGATGATTTGAGAAGAATATTAATTTACACATTCACAGAGTAGGCACTTTCCTTCCTGGCTTTGGCTGCAACTGCTGCTTTTGGAATTTGTTCTTGTTGTGAGAAATATGTGGCCATCTGATGCTAACACCGCCCCTTTTATGTGAACGGGCTCATAACTGGTTGCGGAGTCGATAAACCTGGTTGATAACCGCCGTTGTGACAGAGCTTAACGTGATTCCTGTTAATTGTTAGGTTTTGCTGAGCCGGGTAATGGAAAGATATCCTGGGTATGTTGAACCTGCTGCGTGATACAGGCCAGAAGAAGAGATCTTGTAGCGCAATGGCCGGTTAAATAAATGAATGAAGTAAATTCACACAACTTTTATCATTAGTGGTCGAACTGAATGGGTTTGTGGCATTAAGATAATTGACTGGCTAATGAGTGGCTTGTGAGTATGCCAGCTCACATACAGCTCTACAAATGAAGGCCATGTTGTATGTCAGTAAACATCTAGGACTGATAATGAAACAGACTAATAAAATAATTAGCCCAAACAATGACTACATCATGTGTATGTGAGGGAGGTTACATGTTTACTCTTGTGTCATTTGATTACGCATACAGTGTGTAAAATGGCCTGTTCTGTTCATGCTTGTGACTCATGGATGGGCTAATGACTGTACAAGCTCTGAGTCACCGTGGCAACCGGAGCCATGACTGCCCTTCTCAATGGATGAACCGCTGAATGAAACTACAGAGTAAATGCGCTTCTGGGTTCGCTACGAGATGCGACCGTGGATTTAGGATTTAATTTTGCTATTTAATGACTCCTTATCAGTGGCGCTGTTGAAGCCCAGATTGTAAAACCTCCTGTTTCTCCACTTTTGCTCTTTTTCTTCTTTTACTTCTTTAAGCCATCTCTCCTCATCCCCCTCCTCCAACCCCCTTTAATTCTCTTATCTCCCCCTGTCATCTTCACGCTGCCTTTCTCTCTATCCTCCTCCTTTTTCTCCTCCTTGTTCTTTGCGTTCCGTCTTAATCGTCCCCTTTTCACTCCTCCTCCCGCTCTTTTGTTGTAACTGTGAAACTTGCATTATGCCTCCTCTTCCTCCTCCTCCTCCTCCTCCTCCTCCTCTCTTGTCTTGCACATCAGCCCCCCACCCCTCTGCATCTCATCTGTACAATGGGCCCTGCAGCAGCATATGGCTGTCTGAATCATGCGATGAGGAGTGGGTTTCAGCTGTGTGTGTGTGTGTGTGTGTGTGTGTGTGTCAGTGTGCATAAACATGAATTTGTGTGTTTCTGTTTGTTTACGTGGGTATGACTCTGCTTAGGTGAAATCAAGTGTGGGTGTGTTTGTGTGACACAGTTGTTACTACCGAGGTGTGTGCATACTTTTATACCTTTATACTGTATGGGTACATATGTGTATGATTTTGTTTCTTTCATTGAAGTGCCATTGTGTTGTATTTCAGGTTCTGTGTATGTGTGTGTATGTGCATGTTTACTTCAGTCATATGGTAATTTATGTCTCTCTATGTGTGTATTTCAATACCCCATGGGTAAAAAAAAAAAGTCCAGCATTAGCGCATAAGTGCTGGGGAATCACTACAAGTACAGACAATTATAATATAAACAGTATTATTGTTGTTATCTGTTTAGAAATGTGATACATAAAGAGGGGAAGGACAAGGTGATGGAATCGCTGAGATGGATAAATGATGAGAGAAGTGTTTCCCTGGAAAAGATGGTTTTTAACAGGTAGGAGAGATTCAACAACAGCACGCAGGATACTTTAAATACAACCTGAGGGGGGAAAAAAGCTATAAAGGCTTGTTTTCAGGTAGCAGGGATGTTCTGTATTTTATTGTTGTCATTCAGAAACTTTAAATTCATGCAGTGAGGAGTGAGAGAGTTTAAATTTCAGTTTGTAGCATCTGTTAAAATCTGTGACTATCGTGTAGTGCCGAAAACCTGATCCTTAATCATTTCTTCCTCCACCAGGCTGTCTGTTAACAGTCTAATATCCTCAATTTTGACTACAGGTGATTTAAAGTTTGGCCATTCTATGTCAAAGGTCGATGTCCCAAACTTCCTAAAATTCCCATTTGGGGCAAAATTAAAAAAAAATTGTATCTCCATCAAAAGTCATCAGATTGGATTCTAATTTACCACATTCATGTATAGTGTCAAGATCTAGTGCCACAGAGAGTTTAACTTGTGAAAGGTCTAATGGATGATTTGTCTAAAAATCATTATATGTCATGATTTTCTACACAGATTTCTTTCATATTTTAACTGAGGTATCTAAAATAAATCTTGAGCAAATTTGCCTAAATTTGCATAAACATGATCAATAGATGCAAATGCGTAGAGTTAGGGTTCCATATGGCGACTGAGCTGCCTTTGAGGAGGTTTGTTCTCTCTTTGTGCTTTCCGCATACTTTCATTCAAGTGGTCTGAGAGGAAGCACAACCTTCTACCCTTTTCTGTGGATTCTGTTTTCAGGTAGTAGAAAATCTACCCCGTGGGTAGAGAGGAACTTTTGTCATCTCTTTGTGTTTTCAGACCGTTGGGGGGGAGTTAAATACGTGATTGACAGCTGTAATTACTGATCGCTGTTCAGATTCCATCAGACATGACTCTGCTGCTTTGAAAAGCAACGAAGAGCCACTTTTCCACAGTGTCAGGTCATCTATATTTATATCTAGTCTATTGATTTAGATCAGGAGGAGAGAAGCTGCAGAAGGAAGGTGTATACTTTCATATTCTGGCCTTACTTCCCCTGATTTCATCTCCTGCATTTTTAAATTTTGGTGCAGATCCATAAAAAAGGGGTGATTTCTGGAGTCTTTTATTGCTTTTTCCAATATTTTGAGTCTGGGCGTTTGATTGAATTACAGTGTGGGGCCTTGGCAGAGGTATGCACTGTTCTGGTGCCCTCCTAGTTTATTAATCTTTTATTTTCCCCAGAGGTGGTGTTTTATGCATGCATAATGATCAGTATGTGTAAGCAGAAAAAAAGATGAGAGATAAGGACTGGGGTTGGAGAGAAGGCAGAGGAAAAAAAATGATGGGGAAGAATAGATAGTGGAGATGGTCTACTCCCTGTTGAATAACAGAACCGAGAAGGACATATACCCCCAGAGATATGAATAAAATTGTAGATGGAGACTGTTGGAGGAGGAGAAGAGGCCGTTCTGGTGCTGACTACTGTGACAACACGAATTCTTTTGAAGGCAGCCCAATCATTTTGAATCGTCTCTTGATCTGGAGATGAAGGAAAATGCAGAGTGAATTACTGTACGTAGGTGATTAAAATTTAGAATCCTAGACACTTAAATTCCCACTTGAATGAACTATTGGACATCAGTTATTTGTAAATACACAGACTTGAGTGTTTAAACTTGAGAACAGTGCCTACAGCTTACTGAATAAGCATAAAATTAACTTGAAAGTAGAAAAAAGAGATAAAGTTTGTCCCTAGGGGTACATCAGAAGAAGGAGATGTAATTTACTTTCATAACAGGAAAAATTCCGAATAAATTCTACTGTGAATAAACCGTTTTTTTTTTTTTCCAGCATGTTATGAAAAGTTTTGCACATATGGAAAAGTATATGTGTAACTTTAAATACTAGTTTTATAAGTTAATTAATAATACAGTTCAAAACTGGAAGAAGCTTTGATCGTGTGTGAGAGAAGCGATCGCTCCGAGCAATGTGCAAAGTGTTGAATGTCTTTAAAGATATCGCAAACCTAAGCTATTTCTTGATCAAAGCCAGGACTGAGAAAAATGCCAAACATATATTATAAATGGCTGATTCATTAGGCTGAACCATTGTGTATTTTTGATATTTTATCTACTAAAGAGGATTTTATTATATACTGTCTATGTTCTACAGAACATTCCAGTAGGTGATTTCTAGGTCATTTTTTATTCTTTTTTCCAATCTGGCCGGAATTCATTCCAACATTTAAAAGGTCCAAGTTTGGTTTATTATTGCAATCGGGTCCATCTGTCAGTGTGTGTGTGTGTGTGTGTGTGTGTGTGTGTGATTTGAGTTACTGTGTCTGCACCAGTAATTCAAATCTACAGCACATATCGACTTTAGCACAAGGTAGGTTTCTGTGAGTCGTCCTCGATGGCGGTCCAGAATTGAATCTAGACCCAGGTCTGAATCTAGATTCTCTAATTATTATTTTTTTAAGGTTTTTTCTTCATCATTGCGACATTTTTCTTGTCTTCACAGAAATGAAGGCAGTTCTGATATCTACCAACATGATCTTCCTGATCCAAAATACGATCCAGAACTGAGAGCATATTTTCATTTCTACATTTTGAACATAGTAACTTAAGATCTGGTTTTTACATTCATTGTTCATTCCTTTTTCATATCAGACCTGTTCATACTCGGTCTGATTATAGAACTGACAGTACTGCCCCTCAAATCACTTCAAACAACTGATGATCGAGACATGAATCCAAATCCTGGGAGTATGTTTTAAATATTAAGGAATTGATTTATGATCCTTATAACTTCTTTGAATGTCTTCACAACATAGTGGAATTACTCAGTGTGGTGGATGGGGTCTAAGGGGGAGAGGGTCTGCAAATCTCTGATTGTCTTGTTTTCTTTATGAAAGCCACAAATATATTTTTGTAATACAATGATGAATGATACTTTCTATCAGACACTAATTAGATGAGACTTTTTTTTTTCTCCTCGAACTATTGGTATGAACAGAAGTTGGCGCTGATCATGGCTGAATTTGAGGGAAAATAATAGCTCCAAAAAAATTGGAAATCTCTCCCACCTAGATTTTCATACAGTTAGTATGACGCTTCATTCAAAATGTATTGATTCATTACTTTGACTTTGATGTTCAGTGCTTCATATTTATTTATTTAAGTGTCAATTACTGTGACTTAGATGGTCAGTTCAACACTTATGTTTTTCTAATAAAGTCAAAGAGTTAATATCAGGCATAATGTGTTTTCAGTGTCAGTATTTGTTTTGGAGGGGCGGGGACGATATCGGCCGATTAATCAGTTATCAGCTTTTTCCTGCTACAAACTATTTTTATTATATTAAAATCCACTGTCGGTCGACCTCTACTTTCTTCATGCATCCCATAAATGACAGCATTAAGTTCATCCTGACTGACGTTGCACACACACATACACACATACACACACACACACACACCAACATACCGTATATTTTTTCCAGCTCTTCATTTTCTTCTAAAGCCTCTTTGTCTTTGCTCAACAGCCTCTCTCCTGCCCTCTCTCGCTATTATCATCCACTCACCCGCTTCCTGTGTTTACTGTTGTTTTCCCTTCATCTCATTCAGTTTGCTTCTTTCTCACTCTTTATCCTCTGCTCTACCTTTTGTTCACTTAACAGCCCACTCTCCTCTTCAGCTGCTTCTACGCCTTTCTTTCCCTGTCATAAATGCCCACTGTCCTGCCACAGGGATCTACTTTCTGGAAACATTCATCACTGCAGCTTTTTTTTCTTTGAATCATGATGATCCTTGTATTTTGTTTTGAAGTGTTTTATATTTGAACATTGTTTTACGTCTGCCCCCATATTGTTCCATAGTCCTACCCCATGGAAAGATATGCAAAATCTTTTTTTATTTGTCCGGATTATGTTTGATATGCAGTTTCCAACAAATTTTCTCATCTATTATTACCCCAAGAAATGTATTTTCATGAACACTTTCAATCTCTACTCCATCTATTTTTATTTGTATTGGTATGTTTATTCGGTAGTTCCCAAATTACATTATTTTAGTTTAGCGATAATTTGTTTCTGTCAAACCATATTTTTTTTTAATTTGCTAATTTCTTTAGTAACTTCATCAATTAATTCGAACAGAAACTTTTTGTATCATCAGCAAACTAAACCATTTTCAATACATGAGACACCTTACATATTTCATTTATGTACAAAATAAACAGTTTAGGGCCCAACACTGACCCCTGGGGGACACCACAGACAAAGTCCAAACATGGAGAACAAACATCACCCAGCTTCACAAGCTGCTGTCTGTTCTGTAGATAGTTCTGTATCCGGTCATGTACCACACCTCTGATACCGTATCTTTGTAGTTTTTTTGATTAATTTATCATGATTTATAGTGTCGAAGGCTTTCTTGATATCAATGAATATTCCAATTGCGTGCTTTTTTTTTTTTGTTCAATAGCGTTTGTGACCTCTTCCATTGCTTCTATTATTGCATGTAATGTTGCTCTATTTGATCTGAAGCCATATTGACTGTCAGAGACTAATTTGTGCTTTGTTATGAATGTATCCAGTCCGTTATTGAAGAGTTTTTCTAGTATTTTGGAAAATTGTGGAAGTAAGGAGACAGTTCTGTAGTTGGTGAATTGATGTTTGTTCCCATGTTTGTACAGCGGAATGACTTTGGCTATTTTCATTTTGTTTGGAAATTAACTAGTTTGAAATGATAAATTACAGATGTATGTTAATGGTTTAGAAATCCCTTCAATTACTTTTTTCACTATTGTCATGTCAGTATTGTTTTAATCAGTTAACTTTTGCATTTTTTAACTATGTCCAGTATTTCTTTCTCTTCCACCAGTTTGAGAAACATTGAGTGAGGATTTCTCTCTGTCAGCATATCATTACCATCTGTCCCTGGATCAGAGATTTTTGAAGATCTGGTGCTACATTTACAAAGAAATTGTTAAAATTTTCAGCCACATCACCTCTGTTAGTAATTTCTAATTTCTGTCTTTATCAACAAAGTGCTGCAGATAGTCTATTTTTTTCAAACTACTACTTATAATATTGTTTAATATACCCCATATTCCTTTAATCTTAAGAATTCTCTATATAGCGTGTTTTTCTTCTTGCAGACATTTTGCAATCCCTTTGTGATCCATGGACAGTTGCTGTATTTCATCTTTTTCCTGTATTTTTTAACCGGACATTTTTTATCAAATAATTTTGTAAATAATCTCCCAGAAATATTTCATAGGCATTGTCCACATCATTTTCATTATATACTTTCTCCCAGTTTTGTGCTAGTAATTCAGTCTTGAATGTGTTTATTTCCTCCTCCTTTCCACCTCATTCTCCTATATTCTACCTGCTTTTCTGTCATTTTGTTCTTGTAGCTATAATCATAGATGATTTAAAAACTGGTAAATGGCCAGTGATGTCATTAATTAATATCCTGCTTATGGATTTATTGCCAATGTCATTAGTGTATATATTATCAATCAGGGTGGCACAATTTTATGTTATCCTGGTGGGTTGGGTGACTTTTGGAAATAGGCTTAAACTGTACATAGTCTTTATATATTCCTCTGTTGTTTTATGTTTATATGGATTTAAAATATCAATGTTGAAATCACCACATAAATCACCACATATGAAAACTACCTTGCTCTGAAACTATCAATGCTTGTACCTGGTGCCCTGTACAGTATGTGCAGCTGACTATAATATTTTTTATGTTTTTCAATGGATATTTCAATACTTACACATTCTAGTAGCTCGTTAACCACAGTTGTCGTGCTTTCTATTATTTTAAAGTTCCGTTTTTTTCCACATACAGGGCAACTCCTCCCCCACCCTTGTTTTTCCTGTTTATATTCACAAATTCTTAACCCTCCAGTTCAAAGTCCCTCCTTTTTTCAACATTTATCCATTTATTATGTTGTTGTGGATAACTGACAGTTTGTCCTTTGATTCGATGTTCCGGTTGTATTGTTCTTCACTGTAGTGCATGCAATTATTATTGACATTATAGAAAAAAATGTTATCTGGACCTATACACTGCTCCAAGTCCCCTGGATTGTGTTCAGTGAATTGAAAAGTTCTCAGTTGATCATCCAGATGATCATGATCATTTATCCTCTCGGTTATGTAGTTGATATTGTTTCCAGATGTAGATCAGTCAGTTCTGTCGGTGTGTGTCATGGTCGTGTGTGGATGGTTGTTGCCTTATTGTCCAGTTTTTGTTGATCATTCAAATGTTTCCAGCTCCTCCATCCTCCTGATAACCAGTACTTTCTCTTGTAGCCCTTTCAGTTTTATGAATATTTTACAGTTATTAGTCCATGTGTTCATTATTTTCCCCTTCTTTCTCAGGTAGCGTGCTTTTCTGGCTATTTCAGCATTGTGTTTAGTTAGATGTTCATTGATGAATACGTTATGTCCCTTTAATTTTTTTTCCTTGTTTGAGCAGTGCAGACTTGTGTTTTCTAGTAACGAACCTGATAATCCGAGCTGGCTTATCGGTGACATGCCTCGATGCTGTCACAGTCCATGTAGATCCCTTTGGACTCCAGGAAAGCAGCCACTTGTTCCTCCATGGTTCTAACGTCCAGCTCGTCAGTCTAGTCTCCACTGGCCGCTCACTGCCCAAGCATATGTGCAAGGTTTAACTTGAAGACCCGTAACAATCACATCATTCATCCTGGTGAACTGCTCCAGGTCTGCAACCCTGCTCTCCAAGTATGCGAGTCGCTTGTCCTTTTCGGCATTTTGAATACGAAGCTTCTTCACCTCCCCGACCAGCTCCAAAATTTCTCTCTGCTACAGTCTGACAGCAGAGATTTTTTCTGCAAGAAAGTCGAGTGACTTTTTAAGTTCATCAACTTCCTCAGTCGTCGCTACCTTTTTCAGGCCCATTTGTCCAGTTGTTAGCTCAAAACAGCTGTTTGCCGGCCGGCTGTCAATGTGGCCAGCTGTTAACTTAGCAGCTAGTTAGTTCACCAATAGAGAGAGACTTTACCGCTGAGAAAAGGTATCGTCTATTTAATGACATGTCAGAGACCGGGAGAACTAACACTGACACAGATAATGTGAGGGTCAGTTGGCTTTTTCAGTGCTTCTGTTTTTACCAGAGGATCTGTACTTCCACTGGATTAAAGAAGTGATCACATCTTGTCCAGTGTACGCAATGTACCTGCTAATACTCTGTAGCTGAGGATCAACATACAGTAGAACTTCTCAGTTGTACAGTATTGAGTAATGGTGCTTAGTTAGTCTACTGTGTAGCAGAATATAACTTCTGCTGATCTGGAAGCATCTGTAGATTTAGTAATGAAAAGAATGATGGTAACATATGCTATGTTACCCTGCATTCGATAAATACAGACTCCTAAAGAACCACCTCTCATTATTCCAGCCTTGTACTATGAAATAATTGCAGCCCACTCTCAGCTGACTGTTGTTTTAGGAAGTAAAGCTTGTGGAATGTGGACTAAACGCAGTTTTATCTTTCTCTACAGAAAAAGCCTCTCTCAGCCATCATTAAAGAAGTGTGCGAGGGGTAAGTCTGCATAAGAAAATAATTCTCCAAGGGCTTCCTGCAAAAGCTCTGCTCTCTCTGTCTCCTTATTTGAATCCTATTAGCTGTTTTTTTTACAGAATATTTTTTCCACTTTTAATACCAATTATGCAATGTTTTTTTTGTTTTTTTTAATCCATGCAATGGCTTTCAGGTGGTCCTTGGGGAATCATGAAAACTTTGCTCTGCAGATTGCTGACTCAACCAATTTCTACATCACAGAAAAGGTTTGGTTATCTGTTTTAACACCAGGCAGCAGTATTCAAGGTGAAAGAAGTGCTTAATGACATCTAAATTCATTGTAATTCTCCACAGAATCGCAATGACATCAAAAATGGGTCAATCCTGCGCTTGACCACCTCTCCAGTAAGTTTTATATATCTGCATAATGTGTTAAGTGCTTATTAAGTGCATATTTGTTCATAGTGTTTTTTCAGTTTCTTCATACTCTATGTATTTTTTTTTCCGTCTCCCCTTTTCTTCCCATCTTCCCCTCTAGTACCAGACAGCAGTTCAGCTTCATGAGCGGATCCAGTCATCTAGTATGGATGCCAAGCTGGAGGCTCTGAAAGACCTGGCCAACGCATCCCGGGACATCACCTTTGCCCAGGAGTTCATTAACCTTGATGGCATCTCTCTGCTCACTCAGATGGTGGAGAGTGGGACTGAGTAAGTCCATTTCTGCCTGTGCTGTCTTTTTCTCTCTGTGGCTCTTTGTGGGCATCCTCTGTCACCACAATTTCTCCCCCGTTCAGACATTTTTAAAAATTCTTCTTTGTATTGAATGGAATTGAAAGCAGTGGAACACAGACTGTACAGATTTTCATTGTTTTCATTCATGTTTCATTGTGACGAATGAGAGATTTGAGCCAAATCCATCTTAACCTGGCACGTGTGTTTTGATCTTCAGTGTCTATAATAGTAATCAAGTAGAGCTTTAAACAGAGACAGGTCTGAGGTCAGTAAGAATCCACAAGGTCTTTGTCATTGCACTGTGCATTCTGAATGAAAGCAGCGGACTGTCTTGAATTAATCTGGATTTATGTGTCTTTGCTGAGTGTTGTAGATGCTTATGGTGGGAGAAATAATTACAGTGTTAAAGATCCAGTGTGTAAGATTTAGGGGTTTGAGGAGGATCTAATAGCAGAAACTAAATCTAATATTCATAATGATGTTTTCATTAGTGCATAATCAAATGAATGAGTTGTTTATATCTACAGAGGAAGTTCACCATGTTGCACTGCCGTGTTTCTGTAGTAGCGTTAATAGTTAATATCCCCTTAACTACAAAGCCCAGAACAGACAAAACAAACACTGGACGTGATGAGGGGCTTTTGTGTTTTTTTGCTACTGCAACAATAGCAAGATATCATCTGTTGCCAGGATAAGTCACAAAGCTAATTATGCTGTACAATACCTGAAGTAATCTCTTTTACATTATTAAACCACAGTAATCTATTAGCATTTTTGTGATAAAGTGAGGCAAGTAGAAGACATAAACTGGAGGTATTTTATTATTCTAAAACATAAAATATAATGCATATGAATATGCTGCTATGAAGCATTTCTCAAACGTAGAAATAGCTACTTGATGTTTTCCTGATGGTAAAATGGATTGCCAGAACGGATGCTGGGATTGCAAAATGCCTGCTGATGTTTGGCTATATGGCTGTAATTGGTTCATTAGACGCTAGTATGTTAAAATATCTCCTAATAATGCTAGCTTTGTGTACTAATTACAATTAGCATCTCTTTAACACACTACTATGTTGATGAAGAAGTAAAAAAATACACCATAGGTTATAAAGATACATACATAGAAGCATATAGTTAGCCGTTGACAAAAGACTTTAATGGGCATAATTGTTAGCTAAATCTAAATGAGTGAAATGAAAAGCTGTAATTTCACACGCTTAAAAACACATTTTTTATGTAAAATACTCATACAGTTTAATCTATAACAAAGCATTACACAATATAAGCTCTTCATGCAATTTGTTATGCTAACTACTAGCTAAAGCTGTCAGATAAATGTAGTGAAGTAAAAGGTACAATATGTTCCACTGAAATGTAGTGATAGAAACTGCGTCAAGGTTGACATTTGATTAGGGCTTCATCGTGCAAGTGTTTATTCAAATACGGCCAGACTGGTACAAAAAAACAACTTTCTCAATACAGCTAAAACACAGTGGCGTAGCTTTAGCCATCAGCATTAGCCATTGCAGCTAACACTGTAACAACCAATAACCGTAGACAGTCCGTTGGGGCCGTCCACTGTAGCGTCAACGTCATTGGAGTCATAGACAAAAGGCCAAGGGTGACTGGTTGCTCTCTTTAACAAGTCATAGATCACCAGTATGTCAGGTGCTCTTGGACAACATTTAATGCACAGAGAAAACAGGGAAGAGATCCAGGGGAAAAAATGAATACGAGGAAGGAAATATAAAACGCTTTTATTCTCGTGGCTAAATCATTTGAAAAGCTAAGATGTTTCCATGCTGTTGGAATCATGTAGAAGAAAATAGCCTGACCTGATCTGTCTTCTCTATGTAGTATTTCAGTGGCTGTATAGTTCAATGTTTGAGAAGGTGCACATCTGTTACAAAGCTCCACTGTGATCTATGATCTTAGGCTTCCCAGCTGCATCACAGCCCCCTAACACTCACACACATAAATCCAACTTCACACTAACTGTAGTGGCGGAGAATTAAGTGTTGACCAGGTGTGTAATGGCTATAAGATAAGAGCTTTCTTATATAGTACATGCTCGGGGGCTCATGTTCATCTTTTTTCACCCACAGCAGTAAGAAGTAAGTAAGAAGAGAGCGAGAGAGCTGTGCACTGGCTTTTGACTGTACAGGAGGTTCAAAAACTCACTGTCTGTGTGTGTGAGTTGGGGAGAGGAGGGCCCTGGAGGCCGTCTCAACTGAAGGTTAAAGATAGGACATTTTTTGCTGAGGTGGAATTTCTCAGCCGTGATGAGGGAGAAAGTGTGTGTATGTGTATATGTGTTCCACAGTCAAAACCCAAAAGACTGTTACAGTGTGCGTGTAAATGTGCACACACATATGCATATATATATATATAGGGAGCAAACTGGCAGAGAGGAGGTCGACAGCAGCCAGCCGCCCAGGATGCACTCATTTTCAGCATCATGCAGTCCTCATTATTCATCCTTTTTCTCTGGGAGGGAAAATATAGAGTATATTTAAAAAGGCCATGTCTTCTGGCTCTTAAGACACTCAAACCCTAAGTCATAATAAAAAACAGTCACTTACACACACTGTCTTAAACACACACATGCAAGACCCAGCCACAAAACTATAAATCATCTCAAACTATTATTTGTGTTAGATTTTGCTCCTGATCTGCAGGCCTGGGTATTTTAAGTTGTCTAAAATATGCTTTTCTAAAATACTGATCTTTATTTGGGTCGCCAAACTAAATTTACATTTTAAGCATTTCAAGAAACTTCCAACAAGAATCAGGACAGGAAAAAGCTCCACCCAAATGTACTTCTTTTGTCTCATTTATACACTATTTAAAATGTATGTATACACTATTTTATTGTATACGCTATTTAAAATATATTGTTTTACTGATGAGAGGCAATAAAAACAGTGAGACAGTCTATTACCTCCGCCTAAAAGCATGTGAGTAGCTTGCGCATATACCAAAGTTGTGATTTATTCAACACATGTCTCTTTTAACACCTTACAATATTACCTATTTAAGATCATACTGTAAAGTGATGTGGAAATGGCAGTAACAATGGTCAGGAATGTTCATCTGTGCAAATTTGCTCTTCTCGAGGCTGCAGCGAATTGGGTCACAATGGTTTGTCTTTGTTAAAAAGTGGGTCCCCTGTTGGGGACCCACTTTGTGAAACACTGTTGTGAAACACTGGTCTAAAACACAGTGAGGTATGTAAGGTCTCCTCAACGGAGACCACTCTGATCTCCTGTTTCTCGGTATGAGGCAGCAGCTCCTCTCACATTACCCACACTTCAGTTCTTTGACAGGAAATCAATGAGGCCTGCTGTTTTGTTTTTTTTTTGCATATTAAGTATGTTCAAATTAGCAAGCATTTGACCCTGTTTGATCTTACTGCAAGGAGTGGTACCGATGTTGACTCCTCAATGCCCCTGGTTCTTTCATTTTTATTTATTTTTTTATCAAATATGTTTTTATGTAAATTACCATCACATCAGCTATTCAGTACTGAAAGAGGGGGAGAGAGTGGTTCTGCTGCATTATCATTTCAACAGAAGGAGCTTATGAAACACTAGACACGCAGATAGGTATCAATGTCTTTTACACAAACACATACCCTCATTAGTGTGTCTGCCAGCCAACTTGGTGAACTGTAATTATTCAAGAGGCTCAGAGCTGGAGACACTGAAGGGTGAAGTGGTGTTGTGATCTAATGCTTCTGTCTGGCAATGTAACGTACTGTATTCATGTGGAAATCAGCTGGCCGGCCGCTGATGGAGACGCTCAGACTAGTTGAAGTCAGACACTGCCCTCTACCGACCAAAATGTGGAACGACTGTTTAACATGGTTTGACAGAGCTGCTGTTCAGAATGTACAGTGCAACCAGCTTATCAAGAGGAGATTTTTCCCCCCCCGTCTTCTGTTCACCTGAAGAAAAAAAACAAAGAAACCGTAGCTGGTAGTGGTACCATGCAGATAACTTTGTATTATTTACCTGCTGACAGGACCATTGCGTTACTCTTGCAGTGTCAAATGGCATGGCATTTCCCCTCATTACTGCCATGCTGTCATGTCATGTGACTTTACTGCTACAGGATTACACTCATTATGTGTATGATGAGATAAGACGGTAGAAATAACTTATGTGTAGGACTAGTGCTGCCACGATAATGACATTGTAGTTGACAGTTATTTCAAGTAATGTCTTTTTCTGTTCATATTATGCCACAAGCCTAACTATAGTTTATTTATACACATGCAGTACAGCTAATGAAGAAGAAGAACAGCCATTTATTGGCATTGAACACTGGAACATGGGTGATAAATGGCCAAAAATGTAATCATCTTAAGAATTTTATATTATAATATGTCAATAAGTATCACGATAAATGTCGACTCATTATTTGTCTCAAGTTTAAAGGCTGATTTTTGGTCCTGAGTGAAAATTGAAGAAACCAGATGATTATTTGTGGTTTTAAACTTGTTTTTATACTCTGTGCATTGCAGAAATGTAGAGGTAGAACATTCAAAACAATTCTAATGGTCAAACCTTTTTTTCAACCTCAGAATATATGTAAAATTAGGATAAGTAAGTAAGAATAAGTTAAATTATGTAACACACCAAAACGTTTCAACATTTTGGGTTTTTATTTG
>JAPQRN010000003.1:5391471-5404485 GCA_037367275.1 Coranthus polyacanthus | reverse complement strand
AGCCCCCTGAATGACTTCTTAATGTCAAAAACAGGAGGAGTCAGAGGGAGGGGAAGGGGACAGGGTAGGAATGAACAGTGTATTCATCATGTGGCATAGCTGCAAGGTGACTCCGAGGCTTTTTTCCACTTACTTTGTGCACACACGCAGATGCACATACACACAAACAAATGCACACTGGACCTTGACAGATGTCAGGGTGGCACTCAGCCCACACATCTCTCTCTCTCTCCTCTCTCGCACATATACAGAGAAATGTACACAAACACAGCGCTGCACACATGCACATTTTTAACACACATGCTTAGTCACCTCGCTCATCCCCAGGACTCATCTGTGCAGCGGCCAGTTGAGTAATTAGCTCTTAGTTGACGTCACGTTGACTGGACTCTGGTAGAGCATAGCGGACGGTAACTGTCCCACTCCCTGTCACGCTTGCATTCACACACACACACACACACACACACACACACACACACACACACACACACACACACACACACACACACACACACACACATAAACCAAGCCACACATTCTGGTCAGGACAAAGACTGTGACTTCTGACCTCAGCAAAACTGCACACATCCCAGGAGATGGATGGGTTTATGGAGAGAAAGTGAGAGGAGCAAAGAACTCTCTGCAACCTCTGCACTGTCTTGCCTGTACAATGATATTGTGTCATTTTACAGAATTTTTCTAATCTATTGTGCAACCAGTGATTTGAAATGTTTTTTGTGAATACAAAGCCTAGCATGTTGTGCTTGTGTGCTTTTGTTTTATGTAACTTCAAGACCAATATAATAAGCGCTTACCTTTGAATGGGCTTCATGACTGACCAAACAAATTCTGAATTTTAGAAAGGTGCCTGAAGGATAGCAGTGAAGGTGGAGACAAGTACTGATATTATTAGTGAAACTGCAAAAAATGAACAATATCAAGTTTTCTAAGAAAAAAGTTCCCTTTTAAAAAGGGAGGACTTGCTGCTTTTCGCTGTGTAAACAGGTTATTTTATTTAAAGATATAACCTTGTAGTTTATTTTTTCATTCACATTTGCCCCTTTCTAAGCAAATGAGCCTCGTTGTACAAACTGTCTAATTCACAAAAGACCAGCACAAGTTACCAATTGCTTGGTTTTAACGGAACACAAATTCACTCACACTCTTTCTCTCTCTCTCTCTCTCTCTCTGTTTTTCTTCAAATCTTTGAGTTTGTGAGGCTTGAATGATACTGAATTAATGTTTAATGATATCAAGGGTAAAATCTTCAGTCAGACATTTTGGGGGGCTAGGTTGATCTGGGTCCTATAGATAGATAGATAGAAATTTGAGGGGTATTGCTCTCTGCAGTTTTTATTATGGACCAATCTGTGTGCTGGAATGTGGAAAAAAGCCTGAAACACTAGGAACTACATCACAACACAAGGGCAAATTGCACTCATGTCCAAAACTTTATAGGCATACTCTGGCATTCATTGGCACAAAAACTTTTGTGAATAGGTCCTTAAAGCGGAGCAGATTGCAGGAAAAAAGTGTGGCGCAGCAAGTGTCACAATGAACAATAACGAATTGTTGCACTTTAAATATCACCCCTTTAGTTAGTACCTTAACTGTAGAATTCAGTAATGTCTGTTGATTCATGTGGGCATATGGTACAGAAAAACCTAACTGGCCATCATAGTAGTGTCCCGTTACCTACTTTATGGGTAGTACAGGGCCTGAACATCTGGCTATGCAGATGGATGAAAAGCATATAAAAAAAAAAACTCATTACAACCCATTTTCCATCCATCTTAATTGTCTGCTGCAGACCCATATGCTTGGCCAAAAAGAGCCATAATTTGCGACTTAAATTGAGAGAGAGAGAGATCATATCTACCTCGCTGTTTCATCTATGTCATCTTGCTACAAGCAGAGATCAGAGTGTCCCTGGATGTGTGACTCATCCATCAAAAAAGTGCCAGACTCCTCAGGCACTTGACGTGTCCAGTTGTCCACCTCATTTTCCGACAATGTTAGCCTGCCTGTAGGACAGAGTGCTGTCTCTCAGCGTAAGGAGGGTTGGGGGCTGGTTGTGTTTATATAACCGATTTGAACCAATCAAGAGCACAGATCAGAGTTGTGATGGAGAATTATAAAAAAAAAATTAAAAAAAAGGCAAGTAATGTGTTCTCTTCACATAGAGTTTTAAGGGAGTAATTGTGATTAATGAAGACAGACGTTTTCACAAGAGCTCTTAAAGTAAAAAAAACAGTGTATGTGAGTACTTACAGGACGACATTGCTATGAAGTAACCTTGTTGTGTGAAGACAGTAATGACCGTTTGTAGTGTTGAAAGTAGTTTCCTAATGGTTCCCTGTTGTCACTTCCACAAAGAGTGGCTCTGGTCAGCTTTAAATGACAGCCAAGTGCAGCCTGTGATTTAGACCGGAATAGCTTGGTGTTTTTTTTGTATTATTATTATTCCACAGTTTAGTTTTCAGTTCAGACCATCCAGCTACAAGCCCCTGTCAGTCAGTGTAATGAGTGATAACAGTAGCTGTGTTTTTCATTTCCCCGTTGTAGCTTCAATGTCAGTCAGAATAAAGCTGAAGCATAGCTCTGGTTAACAAAAAAAAAAAGGCTAAGGCAAGTATAGCTTAAAGCAATAGTTACCTAATCAGAATAACATTACTTTGCACTCACTTGGTGCCTCTTCCAATCAGGCACATAATTCTGAGTGCATTTGTGCAGTGGTGAGAATGATTTAATTGTGACATTTCAGCTAGCACAAAAACAGCTGCAATGTTGAAAAGGAATGCACCAATTCTTTTCTCCCATATGGGTTTTTAGTTGTAAGAAATATACATTCACTCAGTAGGTGACTAAGAAGAGCTCAGTGCTATGCTCGGTGTAATGTAGCCCAAAAGTATTTAGAAAGTCAGGCTTTGTATTTTAGAGCATTCAACGTAAAAAGAAACAATAGCAGTGAAGTAAAATGCCAAGCTTTAATTGGAGAATGTTTACTTTTGCAACCAATAATAATAATGTCCAAAATTGAAGCACTTAATAAGTTTGCCACTGAAAGAAGAAAATCAGCTTCAAAACATTTCCTTTTCACTCAATATGAAAATCCACAAACACCTTAAATGTCAAGAGCGAGCACTGGTAGTCATTAGGTGCATTTCTATCCAGCTGTTTTTATTCGCACAGAAACAAAATCCAAGTGGAAACGCAGACAATTCGCAAACAAAGTTTTTACGCTTGGGAGAGGTGGAAAATTTGGTGTACTGATTAAACGGTACATATGAATAACTGCAATGGAAACAGATTTAGTGAATAATTATTTATTTGCATGTTTGGACCAACCAAAAGACTGCAACATGCATTGCATAAATTCAAGAAACAAACATGAATGACATTTTAGGCAATAAAATGCCACTATGTGTGAAGAGTTACAGAAACAAACCATGGAAGAGTTTGAAACAACATTATATGATCCACACCAGCAACCAACCAACAGCTCAGGTAGTATCGTATTGTATGAAATACTACATCTACATAACTGGCAAAGTTTTAAACTAATCATGATGATTATGATAAACCAACTCTTAATATTCACATAACAAGCACATAAATTGGGATTGTCATTTTCTGAAAAATTCTGTTAAAATTAGTGGTACATTTGGATGGAATCCCAAACATTGTGCAGCATCTCTGTCCTATAGCAAACGGTTTCCTTCATGTCAGGAGTTGGATAAACTGCAGAGCAGGAACACAAGTACTGTATTTCTTCAGCTGCTGTAAATTATATTTCTTTGAAGTATTCAGTAATCACACTCTATAACCAAACCATTTGGGTAAGCTACTTGTGTTTGCAAAGAGAACATTACAATGCAGAGCAATGTTTATTAACTATTTTGAGAATCAGCACACTATAATGTTGTTGAGGGGTTTTTCGCCTCACAGTTTTGCTGCTCCGTGTCCCACTGCGTTCTGTGAGAAGTAATAAAACTGTCTGCGACTCAGCATGGCTTGCAAAACCTCAGGATGGAGAAATTTCTGCAGAGCCACATGAGACTGCTCACTATGTGAATCTCCCAAATAAGCCTTGACATGTAATTCCCCTCACCTTGCCACCTCGGGGCTCTGTTAGTGTTATCAATAAACAGCCCATTTACCTCAGAGGTCATTCCAAACTTCAACTCTCCCTACAACTTTGCCAGTCAAGTAAAAAGGCTATTTGACTGAGGAAGGATTTTTTTTTTTTTAATTCATCCGTTCCTTTTTCATCTCTTCCCAGTTTTTTTTCCTTTTGTGTCTCTGAGGACAATGTAGTTTTGGCTAAGCAGCGAGTCAGCATCTGTTTTGGCTCATGTCCATTAGTTTTCTGATTGGCAGTGGTCACAAATCCTCCCGGATTTCTCCACCTCACCCTCGCTTAATCTCCCATCCATCGCTCTGAATCAAGGCGCAGGTCGCTGTGCCCATGGCCTGCGGGCATCACTCATTATACTGTGAAGTTTCAATTGCTGCCTGACCTCTTACATTCAATTTCATGGCGTCTTGTGGTGGACCTGTGCCCCTGCTGTTCTGCTCTGAAACTCTTTAAATAAACCAACCCTTGGCTCAAGGCCGCCACTCATCTCAGCAAGACGAGAGGGAGACGAATTTAGTTCAAATGAATGTCAAGCCTTGTTATTGTACCTCTTGGTTAATACGGTTTGGGCACTCAGGAGCTCTGGGTTTCCATCTTTGCTCTCTCATTCTTATTTCAAACACACCCTCTCACAAATAGCACGGATTGAAACGCTTCAGTACATTGCTAAAAGAAAATAAACCACCTCTCGCTTTGGAAAATGAAAAATCTCAACCTAATCCAGCTGGAACAGTGTTTGTTGGTCACAATTTGTCTCCAGGGGATATTTTGTGCTTCAAGTTGATGTGGAGCTAAATTTTCAATAACACAAACCTTGCGTCTTTGCAAAACTGTATCCCAGTCTCAGTGTTTTTTTATGAAATACCATACAAACACATCAACTACGTACCATGTCATAATGCTGAATAAGAGCCTCCCTGTAACACCAGTTGGATTATCTCTAATAAATGGTCTCACTCTCTTATAAAAAGAAAAGAAAAAAGGCATATTTGGTGATCATTAAGCACGTTTGTCACTTTAAGATTCGTTCAGAACCCTTCAGAGTCCATTTATTTGTAACATTTTCCAGCTAAGTGATGTTTACTTCCAGTAGCTGTGTGTGTGTGTGTGTGTGGGCAGTTCGTCCCTGTTGTTGGGCTTTAGTCGTTGTTGTGCATTAGTCAGGTGTTCAAGTCCAGGCTTGTGGCCACATTCCTTGAGGACCAATTACATATTTATAGATTGGAGGCCACCATATGGACTGGGCTGCTGAACAGAGCATGAAAGAAAAAAATAAAAGTTGGACCTTGGTTGGTTGTTCTTTGATTGGTTCGTTGGTACATGTAGGCATGTAGCAAAGTCAGGGTGAGATTGTGGTTGTGTGATAGTTCTATTTAATAATAATAATTCTGTTTTAGCTTACTAATTAGCATTTTAGTTTGGTATTTCAGACACTGCCCAAGACTTGGAGGGGTTGAAACAAAGAGTATCTCACTAAAAGAAATGAATGACCTGAAGTTAGCTATAATGTAGATGTAATGTAACTTTATATGGGCCAACATTAGCTACATACAGTGCTTAACAAATGTATTAGACCACCACCAATGTAAGGTTTATGCCACAGCTGTCCTAAATTAACAGCATTGGTCATTACCAAAATCATTTTTTATGTTTCTGTAATGGTTAATACATCAGTATGTAGAAGCTCTTTAACCGAAATCATATTTTTAATGCTAAAATATAATTATTATTGTTATCCATGAATTTTCGAATTTACTGTTTTACAAAAAACTGAAAAAAATAGTAAAGCACATTATTATTTCTTGATTTTAGAGCATTCAACGTAAAAAGAAACTAATAGCAGTGAAGTAAAATGTCAAGCTTTAACTGAAAAAATAGTAAAGCACATTATTATTTCTTCATTTAGATGTCAGATTATAGTTATTTACTTTAATGGTAAAATGTCAAGAGCTTGCTGAAAATGTAACTTGTAACTCTCTTGTCTTGTCATGTTTATCATGAGCAAAAATGTAACTTGGGATCAATAATTTGCCACCACAAGTCCTGACCCCGCAAAGATACCACTTTATTAGCTGCATACCTCAATATGTGCTAACTGTATTAGCTGGATTGTGCACCTAGCTAGGTGGCAAATAGCTGACTAGTGCCTTGAAACATACAGTATGCAGTGTATATACATAGGTGGCTAACATGTATAACTTCTAATCTAAAAATTTGCAATTAGAAATGAGTGATGTTATTGGTTGCATTTGAAGCAGGAAGTCCTAAATCAAATCACAGTAATGATGTGAACAAATAAATCAGACATTGCACAGACAGTTTTATTGATTAGCACACAGTTGTGGTCTTGACTGGTCTTGAAGTAAAATGTATTAGTTGGCATCAGATAATACCTTTTCCATCAGATGACAGGATTTCAGCTTGATTACCTTATAACAGTGTTTTGTTTAATTAGTACTCAGCATGTGTGAATAAAAACAGCCTGTTTTAGCCTAATAATTACAGTTCATTAGCTATTCTCTTTGAGTTTTTCACTGCTTGTTAAACTATGGAGCAATATTTTTAGAAGGATGCAGTTGGTTTTTGTGTCTTATTTGATGATGCCGAGCATCTGACACAATAGTTTGATCCTGTTCAGCTCATATCAATAATACCATAGCTACATATGCAAGGAGGAATAGAAGTGCTTGAAAGCCAGCACAAGGCCAACAATGTAGGCTTTAAATTCTTCCTAGAACTGCAAACGTTTTATGAAGATGGATGTGTGCCCAATACATTTATTCGGTCTTAGGGAAACACAAAAGCTGTGACAAACAATGAATTTAAACATTCTTTCCATAATAACACATTTAAATGATTTAAATCCAAATGATGTTCAACGGTCTCTTCTGTTGTGTCTACAGCGAGTGAAAATTGCCACGACTTCCACCCGATGTTCTTCACCCACGACCGCTCCTTTGAGGAATTCTTCTGCATCTGCATCCAGCTCCTCAACAAGACCTGGAAGGAAATGAGGGCCACAAGTGAAGACTTCAATAAGGTGTGTCCCAGTTCCCTGTTTAAAACTAACTTTAGTTTTAAGTATCTAGTGCATTCACGCTGGAAACGTGACAAATTTAGGTACACCTAATGCCAGTACGCTCACTTAATTAGCTTAATTTTCCAGTCTAATGGTGATGGATTACTCACAGCTGGAAAAAGTTAAAACACATGGTAGACACAGATTAGACAGCTCCAGGAACATCTTCAAGCCACAGTAGTCCCACTTTGATTTTCCACTCAATTCCTGTTAGAGCCAAACACTTCTAATAAATTTTAAGTTTTTGGGGCCAAGGTCTATTTTTTTCTACACGCACAAATAGAAAGATACAACATAGGAAGATTTAGCATACATTTCCTTTGAACATGAATATTAGCTGTTCTAATTAAAAACTCATAATTTCATTATTGGTGGAAAATATCAATGTTGTTACAGAATAAGGCAAACTTAGCTTTTTTTTTTTATGCAGAATAATTGAACACTGTGACTTCTGTTATAATCTGACTTTTTGTGGTGGAAACTGGCACGAACACAGTAGAAACTCATACCTTAGTAACAATTGTAATAATTATATCTCAAATTCTATTGGTTATTTGGATGGCACAGAACAAACCCACGTCGAAATATGAAACCTGATTAAGGTTCACAGACATGGAAATGCTTTGGTTTTCTGTGTGCACAGACAAGCGCAGCTTAAGGTGCTTCCTTTATAAGGCAAGAGATGGGAAAACGGAAAATGCATACACATCTTGGGGCTTTTTAATTTAATTGTTTTATGCAATTCATTTTTCCTTACATGAAAAAGCATAACTGTCTCCTTTGGCTAAGCTGCTAATTAACCTTCTACATCTTAATTTGAAGCCAACTGGAGTCTGGATGAAGATGAAAAACTTCCTCTAAGCTGGCTAATGTTGAGTCGGCTCACGCAGGAGTATTCCTGTCTGTGCACTCACTGCCAGACAGTGATAGTAATGAGGATTCTGAATGTTGTGTATTCAAGTGGGCAACAGTTGTAGCACTCGGCAGATGCTCTATGTCTTTTCCTTGATTTGTCAAACACATTATCATTATCCTCGGCTGTCAAACACCAAACACAGCGACACAAGCAAATATGATCCCAGTGAGTGCTTATACAGCGGTTTGTTGTGATCCATACTTCATGTTTATTGACTTTGATCAGCATTTAAAGGTGTGAGCCAGTGCTCCCTGTACAGCATGTCACACAGCTATAAGTCCACACATTTTCCTCTAGCATCAGTAGTTTTACTGGACCTTTCCCCTCCTTTTGATACTCTTGACCATAATACCATGATTAATAGACTCCCTGATTTTAATAGCGATTTCTTGTCCTGTTTTAAAATGGTACTCATCTTACCTTGCTGATAGCTTTTATGTTGTTGTCAATCAAATCATGCCCGAGGTGACAGGTTTGTCATGTGGGGTTCCTCAGGGTTCTGTTTTGAGCCCCATTGTGTTGGACAGATCGTTAGATGATTCAGTACCATCTTTTACCATCTTTATGCTGTTGATATCTATCTGTTCTTTCAAAGTGTTCCATAAATTACCATTGCTTGTCTAATATCAAGCAATGGTTGACTGATAATTACCTCCAGTTAAACTCAGATGAGACAGAAACTCTGATCTTTGCTCCTGACAGGAAAATTCCTCTAATTAGACAACAAATTGGTGCTTTTGGTTGTTTTGTCCAGTCGAGCCTCAGAAACTTGAGCCTTGTCTTTGACAAATCAATGTTCCTAGATTGTCAATGCAGACAATTGGTTTGTAACATTTTTTTCCCCTTTTTCTCTGTTCACTTTATTGTCCCTGAAGGGAAATTCAAGGTCTGCATTTGACCCATCCTAGTACAGGATGAGCAGGCTGCCACTGAAGGCATCCAGGGACCAAGTCCAGATCTAAACCAGTACCTTGATCAAGGGCATTGTTGACAAAAAAGTTTTTGTTGCTGTTGATGATGTTTTTGAGTTGAAGAATATTTAAAATTTAAGAAGGCTGAAATGCTTTTATTTCTTCTCATTTACATTGTTGTAATTCACTTTTTTATTTAAACTTTTATTGCTCTAGATTTATGAGCCCTGCATCGGTTGCCAGTTCAGTTTAAAGGCTTGGTGCTGATCTTCAGAGCTTTGCAGGGGCAAACTCCCCAATATATTTCAGACCTGTAGAGTCCTACTCTTCTTCTCTAAACCTCAGGTCTTCTGGTCACAGATTGCTGGTGGTTCCTCTTTTCAGAACACGGGGGATTGATCTTTCCGAGCAGTGGCACCTATAGACTATTGAATGCACTTCCTTTGCACTACTCTTTTAAAAAGCAGTCAAAGACCTTTGTAATGGACAAGCTTTTAGTTAGAGTGGAGTTCTTATGGTTTAATGTCTTTATTGTTCTTATGTCTCTTGTATTGTTCTCTGTGTTATCCCTCTTAGTAGTGAAACATTATTTTTGTGAAGCACTTTGTGGTTTTTATCTGTGAAAGGTCCTATTATAATGAACTTTACTTACTTGCTTACATCAGTAATAAGTCCAGAAGTTTGCCCATCTTATTTTTGCTTGTGAATGGAGTGGTGGTTAAAATACATAGATGAAGTGAAGCTTGGGTTGCATCGTGCTGTTATTTCACTCTTCATTTTGTTTGTAAAATGATAAAAGATAGCAATGTGGGTTTCATGAGCCATTCTGACTGTCATTACAAACAGAAGTTGAAGCTTCAAAGGCAGATTGCGATAAAAGTCTAGCTCTCCACTTTCACAAAGAAAATGCTTGAGTGATATGAAAAATATATTGTTGTTGTTGTTGTTGTTGTTTTGAGACTTGATGCAGCATTTGTCATCTAAAGCACTAGGTAATGAATGACGAATCGTAACATCTTGTAGTCAAATTTAGAAAAGTCTACTCACATTCGGTTGTTGAATAAAAGTTTGGTCCACCTACAGTCTCTTGAAGCGATCAGTGCCATCTGTTCTTGTATTTTTCTACCCGCTGAAACCTTTAGTAGTGCTGAAACCTGTCAGCGTGATTCTATTTTTGTGTTTTATGAACTCAATCAGAATAAAGAATGTTTATTTCTGTGTGGCATTTTTTTTCACGTCAGTCTGTTTTCCTTGTAGTAATGAATTGAGCTATGTGTTATTAAGTGACTTACTTTGAGCGATGAGGCCTTCGCTAATTTACATGTAATGACTACAACATGTCATGCTCAGCTGTACCTCTTGTTTCTCTTGGGGAGAGTTAGTCATACACACATGCACACACACGTCTTTGCAAGCAATCTTATTATCCAGTCCCAACCTTCACACCCCTCCCTAGAAGGCGAGAGTCTGTTTCGAATGAGTTGGGATAGATGATGCTTCCCTTCCTCCTCCTCCTCCTCCTCCTCCTTCTTCTTCCCTCCCCAACCGCATCTTTCATCTCATAGTAACTTGGGAGTTTGAAATTCAGCTGCAGCTTGTCGATAGACTGTTTGGCCTCAAGGGCTTGCTATCAGATAAATGGTGTGTGCAGCTCTGCACTTCAAATCTCCAATGCTGAATTACAGTTTGTATCTGTTATGAACATATACAGCACAGTAGACACACTTTTGGAGCCCCTGAGATCTGAGAGTTGTCATTTTTTTTTACCCAATTCTGTCAACAAGAAACAGAGTCGTTTGTCTGTAACTGAAACAGTCAGAGAGTATGTTTAATATGCCACTGTTTTTCCGAATATGACAATATTCTGAAGTGTCATGCAAACAGCATATTCCGTCTGGATATTCTGAATTTTTTTTCAAGATGGAGCATTTTCCTAATAAAACATTTGGAATGTGCTGATATTATTCTGGTTTTATGAGAATTCTTTGGACATGTATACAGCATATTCAGAATATGCATCTTATTTGCAGGTTTTAACACAGGTTGAGACCCATGGCCCCTGAAGTAGAGACAAAGATCCTCTCTGGTAAAGATACATGCTCTAAAGAAAAGTCCACATTTTTGGTCGGAAGGAGAAACAAACCTAATTTAAACACCATGAAAGAGGATAATAGCATATATCAGCGCAAATATCAAAAAGCTGACCTTTTCCAGAAGGTGTTTGAAGGCGTAAAAGAGAGAGGCTGTGTTAATGCAGTGGAACATCTGCCACCAGTGGAAAACCTTTTGGAAATTTTTTTTTATCAAGGTATTGATGGCTGCATGGAAACAGGAATATTAATGCAAGATTCATTTTCATTAGCCATGGTAACTGGAAAGGAATTTTGTCTTTTTCAGAATTAGGGTAAAAACCAGAATAGTTTGTGCATGTAAATGTAGACATTGACTGCTCATGTCTAGATGATATAGAGGAGGAAGATGCCCTAAGATGCACAGTGTAAAAGGTCACTGTAAAGCTCACAAATTCCTGACTATTAGTATAGTGTAGATAAAAATAAGATAAGGAAATACTAATGTAAAGAACAAGAAGATGGTTGGTATCGGCAGACCTTAGCTCAGAGAGCGGATGATAGCTACTGTTGCCTAGATTTTTTAGGTCCAGTCAGTTACTCAGTTCCAGATTTATTTATAATTTATTTATTACTTTTCACTTTGATGTTCAGTTCAACAGTTAAACAATTTCTGATGAAGTCAAAAATAGTTGATTTCCAACAGTGTCAAATTTCGTTTTTTCGATCGTTCGATCTTTACGGAAAACACAACACATAAAGATTTCCAGACCCTGAGGGACAGAAGTTTAAATTAAATACAAAAAAAAACATTTGTTCAAAGGTATAAACGTTTATTTAGGTTTGGAGCTAGTGGTGACTGCAGACTAGGCTCTTTGTTTTTTAAATGTACAGATAATAAAGAAGAGGCAAGAAACAAGATCAGCAAAAAACATAGTCACAAACACAACCAGGCCACCTTGTGATAATTTCAAGTTCTGTCAATTTGTCACACAAAATGGAGAACTGCTGTTTTTTTTGTTGTTGTTTAGTCATGTTCTTTCATCTGTTGTTCATCTTTGAGTCAACTATAATTAATTGTCTGTTTCTTCAGTCTTATGATTAATAAACCTCTTTTAAGTTGTTACTCATCAGTGGAAAATGATATTCACAAATATGCTTCGATGTTTAATAACCACAATATCTCATAAGATCCCTGCGGGTGACTATCCTACTGAGTCCAGTCCTGCTTTTTAGAACAATAAGTCAGTGTGACTGTGCTGTTAAAGGCCCCAGTTGTAGGTAAATCATATGCACATTGCCAGACAATCCCTCCTGCGCGTACAGTATACAATATGTAGATATGTAGATGTATCCTCTTTAGGTCGTGTGGGTGGATAATAAGCTGTGTCGAGGATAATTCTGAGGGCGTCCACTTCAAAGCACAGCTAGTGTACGTCTAGATTTCCCTGCAGCAGCTACAGTACTTATCAGACACTGAGCGTACGATACTCTCTGAGGTGTGGAATACTGAAACACCTTGTTCAGGTTTTATTGATGTTTGGAAGGGGCGAGGTGCTGCGGTCTGCGACTGTGTGAGCATTTCTTAAAACGCTGATGGCTCTCTTAGCGGCTAGCTCTTCATGGCTGACTGAGCATCTGCCCTGTACACACATACACACACAGGCTCTATGAATTTATGCTGATTTAAGACAAAGCCACCAAGGTTTAAATGAAGGTTTAAAATACCTTAGTGTTTAGGCCTGGTTTGCTTTTTGACTGTTTATTTTTTATTCTATATTTATTTATATTTTCATTTTGAATGTTTAGTAAAGACATGGTTATAGATAGTGTGTGTGTGTGTGTGTGTGTGTGTGTGTGTGTGTGTGTGTGTGTGTGTGTGTGTGTGTGTGTGTGTGTGT
>JAPQRN010000003.1:5340996-5361226 GCA_037367275.1 Coranthus polyacanthus | reverse complement strand
TAAATGCAATTTCTGAGGTATCAAAATAAAGTATGCTGGATCGACAGCATCAAACTTTATCAGTCACTTGAAAACAAGTGACTGATTTTCTTTAAGTAGGACTGCAGTACTTGGTCTGTAGTGTAGCTATGTGTTCATTTACAAGGCAAAATATAGTTGGTAAGGAAAAAGGAAAGTTTGTACTGTGATGTGAAGTATAACAAACAGCTAATCAATGCTGATACTGTATGCTAATAGATAAAGGAGTGATGATAATAACTTGGATTGCTTTGGATTAGATACAGCAATGCAGTGTTCTAAGCAGACCGAATTGCACTTAGCAGATGATAGAACTTGAGAGACTTGAGACTTGACTTGGACTTAAATGACTTGCGAGCATCTCTGATGTACCCTCTCGTTATATGCCTTCCCCTATTTTCCCATATACCATCTTTCTTTCACCCACACACAAAGCTCTTTTGCCTCTTCTCTTCTCTCAGGCTTCATTCTTATGCTTGTACTTATGCATGAGGGCACTTTGTCTCAGAAATTCAGTAAGCTGAACAAGAATAAAAGGAGAGCCCTACTACAAGTTTCCTTTCCTGCTTTATGTTCACATGGAATAGGATGTTAAATCAAGATGAGGGTGTTGCATACTAAATGGTGAACTTATAAGTCTAATCATTTTTCTAATCATTTTTCTTTGTGAAAGTTTCATTTATGTCTCTTTGCCAGAGACATAAATGAAACTTTCACAAATTGTAAACTTAGACATATTACCTCTCTGTCTATTCTTATGTACCTAGTGGACGTTTTTACACAAACAGAATGTGCTCCCCTCCTCCCTCAGCATCTTGTATAACTATTTCAAAGTCCTGCAGCCTGCAGGGAATCAAGTGCCCCCATCAAATATTAATTTAGCTGACTTCAGTGGAGATGAGTCTTTTTTCTGTCTTCCAAAGTGCCAATCAGCCTTTTACAGGGGGATGCTTCATTGTAAAAGCCCAGACTGGACTTGAAGTTTGAGAGGAAGAGCACTACCTGTGCAGTCTTTAAATGCAAGATATGGCAGGTAAAAGCACTTGTAGTTCAGGCAAGTGTGCTTTGTGTCAATATGTCACAAAAGTTAACTTGGAAATTTGAAACCATATATGTCTACCTGAGACTCAAGCTTACAAAAATCCATCATGAGTTGCCATAGCATTGCCATAGACTCTTTCAAAGTCAAAACAATGTTGAATAAACGTGGCCGTCACCACCCAATCCCTACTGGAAACTTTGCTTTATACATGTGTGAACTGTGAAAATGCTACTTCCTGTAACAATTAATTTATGACAGTTTGACATGACATTTATTCAATTGTTATTATCCAATACATATAGTTTAACATTTGTTAAATTGACTTTGCAAGCTAATGGCAGCCTGCCGGTTCAGTCAGACTGAGGCAAAATACATGTATTTTTAAAAGCCTAAAAAATTCAAGGGATTTTGAAAAAAAAACTTGTGGTTAGAGTCCCAGTTTATTTAATTAGTAAAGAAAATGTAGCTAATCTTCTATTTCATTAGCAACATATATTAAACATTCTTTACAAAAGAAAAATCATGGAAGAAATCATTTGAATCTTCTATTTCATCTCTAGCAAAACCAAAGATAACATTAATTTAACTGAATCTTTAACACATTTTATTTCGAAATACTAGTAACATGAAAAAGCATTTTCACGCATGCGTACAAAACATTGTGTGTACAGTACGGATGGGGTACTGACAGCGGCAAGGAAGATAACGTCAGCAATTTCTAACATACTGCTCTAACACTCACGAGTAATGTTGGCTAGCCAGTAACACACTATTCACCAACTAACAGATACAAGAATCACATAATTCAAGTGCCAATATACACAAACAAACATGAATATCATAACATAGTGTGTATTTTACTCTAATTCTCTATTACTCTCATTACAAAAGTTAATGATTTTAAAAAAGGCAGTATTCAGTTAAAGTTGTACAGGAATGAAATGGAATTTAATCTAAATCCACTTCTTTTAGCTAGAGGAAAACATATGTGCTTGTATATAGAAACACATGCAAACACAAATCATTAATGCCATCAGTTAAGCTGAACAGCTGATTGCGCCCCCGCCCAAAACCCCACTCTCCTCACAGCCGCCTCACATCTCTATCTGCTCCCCGTGGACTAGTGCCACTCTGCACCAGCCTGGCACCACCAACTGTCTATTTTCAGCAATTAGGATTTGGACTGTGCCACCCATGCACACGCCAGCCAGACCTCCTCAGTCTGCGCGTGTTCACTGCCAGCTTAGCTCCGTGCCCACCCTGGCAGGGAACCCCTAAAGAACACCAGAGTGGCCACAGAGGCTGCTGGTGGAGGCAGTGACCAGCGCTTTACAAACACAGCTGGTAGCTACAGACATCCACTGAAGGAGGATTTCTAATGTCAGCTGCCAGGAGTAAAACTCAGTCAGCTCCATCAGCAATTATGTCTTTCTTAAATTGTCAGTGATGTTTACCTAAAGGGGGATTTAGGAGGATCTCATTGCAGAAATGGAATATAATATTCAGAATTATGTTTTCGTTAGTTATAATCACACAAAAATGTGTTGCTGTTCCCTTCGAATTAGCTGTTTATATCTACAGAGGGAGCAGGTCGCCATTCACAGAGTCCACCATCTTGCGCCACCACGTTTCTACTCAGAACAGACTTCCTCCTTTTTTTCCATTTTTATAGCAGGTGGTATTCAGCACCAATGTGTATTACTGTCACCTACTGTTTCTGAGTGTGGACTAGAGTTAATATCCCCTCAACTAAAAAGTCCAGAAGGGACAAAAACACTAACTGTAACTGTTTTGCAGCCACCATAGGGGAGGTTGGGGGTATTGGTTACAATCTGTGGCCTCACCGCTTTATGCCGCTAAATATCACACACTGAACGTTTAAACACACATTATGTAGCATTTCCCGATTAAAATCTCAAAAATCGACTAGGCCTATGTTATGTATTTTCTTGACTTGTGCTCAAATTCAGAGAAATCCATAATTTCATTCAATATAACAGCTCGTTTCATGTGGTTGCCTCTCTGTGGTGTCATATTGTTCCTTGAGGCTGTTTCATTAGAATGAAATGACATAATGTGAATATACAGTACATCATTCAATGTAATGTGACTAAAACTTGAATACATAACCTTGTCTACAAACAAGATTTCTGCCTGTGTCATGTCAGATTTTCATCTGCAGTGGTGGTGAAAACAACTCCCATGATGCCACGCTACTTCACATGTTCTGTTATTGTTTTGATGAGAGACCTCTAGGGGCAGAAATTACATACTGTGCATTTAATGCTAGTAGTCATTAGCCTGGGAGCCAGACACAGATCAGTCTGGCACTGCTCCCATTCAAATTGATTTCCACTGAGCCTAGATTGGGTGGAGCCAATCACAACCATTTATCTGATATGGTTGATACAGGATGCCACCTGTGACTGGTGCCCGTCCAGCGTGGGCTTTTGTCTATGACCATTGCTCTGATTGGTTGCAGGTCTATCCAGTGCATCCAGAGACATTGTGTTCTGAGCCTGCTGTTAACACCCCTTGGGAATCAAAAATGAACTGAGAGGGCCCAGACTAATTCTCATTTAAGAATTAGTCTAGCAATGCCAGGCTAATTAGTCATAGTAATTAAACATTTTGACCGCTGAGATAAATTGGCTTTAACACATGAATATGATGATGATCAAGTTAAAATAGCTTCACGTGAAATAGCTTATAATGTAATGTAATATTATATCATATAATATTTTTTATCATATAATAATATTAATAAACACCTAATTTTATCCCAAAAACCTGTGAATGTATTGTTTAATGTGTTTGTGTGTTTTTGTTGAGTCATTGTTAAAATGATGAAGGCCAACTGTCTGTTTTGTTGCCTCTCAAGATCCCTCCATCATGCAGAGCATCATGGCCCATCTGTGGATTTTCCTCAAGGCTGTTTTTTTTCTTTTTTCTTTTTTTTTTTTGTCGCAGACTTTTTTTGTGCCATGCTAATTTTCTCTCCTGTTGGTGACTCATGCGATGTCTTATGCCAGCCACTGACTTATTTCATAACTCCTCTAAATCTGCCTCTAACCCCCTTCCTGCCGTATGTCTTTGTTTTTCTCCTGTTTCCTTTCAGATAAGTTTTGGTATTGTCGTCTGTCTCCGAACCATAAAGTCCTGCACTACGGAGATCTGGAGGAGAGCCCTCAGGGCGAGGTGCCCCACGACTCTTTACAGGACAAACGTGAGTGCCGATGGAGATTTCTCATTGTCACTGCTAGCTTTTATGCAATTTGTGACAGAATTCATTGCACTTAGTATGTACTTTATGTATTTCACACACATACATACAAAATACATAAAGGACTCTTATTAAAGTACATGTGAGGGTTAGGTTGAAACCTGTAATTAATGAAAACCACACCCAAAAGAGCGTAATAAGGATAAACATACAGAATCACCTTTACACATTACAGTTTAAATGTTAGGGATCAAAAATGACACTGAAACTGGAAGGTAAATCTACTTCCTCACTTTAAAAACAAATGCACATATCTGCATAATGTTGAGGTCAAAAATAGTCAACCACTGCAGTTTAAAAAAGAGAAGAGCTATCACTTGAAGAACACTATATATTCAAACATTTATTTTCTACAAGAGGACAGACTCTGAAAGGATACACGGTGCCTAAGACAAGTGATTCTGTCACTGGCTTGGACTGTTGGTGTTAAAATCAATGTTGTTTAAAATGCATGCTCAAGGACAGATCTGTGGAGGATTTTAACTTCTAATCATTTGACTAGACCAGCTAGGCATGTGTTGTCATAAAAATTATGTTGTTGCCATAAACTCAGTTGTGTCTTCTCCGCAGTGCCTGTGGCTGATATCAAAGCTGTTATCACCGGCAAAGACTGTCCTCACATGAAGGAGAAGGGAGCCCTGAAGCAAAACAAGGTGTGTCTTTTTAGTGTGTGCACACGCGTGTCTACACGTGCACATGTGTAGGTGGGTGTGTATCTTAGCCGAGAGAGAGAAAAAATGTTTTTTTGCGTGCACGAAAGTTGCATAACATGATGTCAGTTACATAATTTAGCTTTGGGAAATAACACAATAACTCGCATCTCAGTGGTTACAGCACAGAGAAGATTTCTATCGGCGGCATTACATGAGAATAATCCCAATCACAGAGTAGCCCTTTAGCTAAATCAACAAAAGTGAAAACATCTTGACTGGCATCTTTTCTTTGCTGAAAATAATACATTGACGTTTAACCAGGATGAACGAGCCATCTTGTCTGCGTCTGTGTACACATCACCCCTTCCTCTAACGCACTTTACCTCTGCAAACCTTCTCCCACCCCCCATCCACCCACCCCCTGGACTCTGATATATTGGATCTTGGATAAACCAGCCTTGAAGACAAAGAAGCGCACCTCCTTCCTGCTTTGTCTCTTTTATTACCTTGTCGATAAGCGCGGGTCTAGGAGAATGACCCGAGGGGGTCCGAGGGCTGTCTTCAGGCCTGTCCCAGCCTTGTGAATGAGAATACAAGCACATTTCATTACTCACTGTTACAAGGCCAGCCAAAGTCACCTCTGTGGGCTTCAGAGCAGAGCTAGCATGTGGACTATAAGTGGGACACAGAGTCAGTAGTGATTGTACCAGTGAGTGTTTTTAAAAGATATACCCGATCTACTGCCACCATCATTTCTTGCAAACTTCTCCGTTACGTATATTTCTCATTATCATAATTTTCCATAATTATTCCATTTATAATTGTGTTTCCCACAAGTATCTCCTCCAGGCCAGACTTTCCTCTTTTCAGAATATTTGTAGCTCAAGACAGGTGTGTTATTTGGAAAACAGGTGCACCGACCTGGAAGTGCACTTTGCATATGTGCTGCACTTTGCATGTCATTAGCGAGGTGCACCTCTGTCCTTTATTGTTGTTCATTCGGGAGAGGTTCATGCCGATGACTGACAGATATGATAAGGGTGGCTGATTGCATGTTCTGCTGTATTTACTTACGTTGATGCGATTTTGCAAGGCTCACATCGGCTGTAAAGAGCAGATGCAGATTTATGCAGCTTTTATAGAATAAGGCAGTGGTGGAGAGGAGAATATTAAATTACCTGGTATTTTATTGAATTGTGCTTTGCAAAAAGGAGGAGATGCACTTAATTATTTCATAAACAAAACAAAGCAACAACTCACAAAGAGCTGCAATAAATAAACATAATATCTACCATATTTACAACAACCAATGAAGAGGAAAGTGCTGTCTTTGCAGTCATACTTGTACAAACTTGAACTACTTATGAAGTTGTCGTTGCTAAGTTGCTAATGCACCACGGTGATCACTGTGTTGATTTATGGAAGTGCATTATCTCTTCTTTTTGTGGAGACCCCTGTATCAGCATCATGCACTGCTCATCCACTTTTCATCACTACCCTTTTTTGTTTGTGTGTTTCGTTTTGGAAGCCATTTGATCTGTGACAAAACCTGAAACACATCAAGGAGTATGTCTAACACTTAAAAAATGCTTCATAAATGTACATTAAAACCTGTCCAGAATGACCATTCTCATTATGAGATTACCAGATGCCTAAGTACATAAATCGGATGCCAATGTCACACAGATTGCAAGCATGCATTCAATATATTGTTGTCATGTACATAAATCTGGCTGTTTGTCCCATCTATGTCACACCGCATTTCTTTTCCACGTGAGAATACAGTGCCTTTTAAGAGCTTGTATTCTACATCACATCCTATCTGCAGACCACCCAGACGTTTTTTAGTATCTAAAGTTGCACCAGGTGTTTCTCTGAGTTTTCTCCCAAATGCATGATGAGGTGCAGCTGATGCAGCAGATGGTGATGAGACTTGAGGAGGAGATTGCTCTGGCACGGCAGCATTGTGGTGTAAAACTAAACTGTTACTGCTTTTTTTTTTTTTTCTTCTACCCTTTCTTTCACCCTTTTTCTCATACCTTTCCCTCACACCCTTTGCACTGTTTGCACCTCTTGCTCTGTCTTCATACCCCCCCCCCTCCTCCCTCCCTCTCTGTCCTTTCACCCTGTCCTTTCTCCAGGAGGTGTTAGAGCTGGCCTTCTCTGTCCTCTATGAGTCGGACGAGTATTTAAACTTCATTGCTCCTGACAAGCATGAGGTAAGCCCACAGTCGCCAGCCCTGCGGTTGTTTCTAGTGTCAGACAAGATAAACATGTGTTAGCACAGTATAGTTGAGAAGTGAAGAAGACAAATACAGCTCTGGAAAAAATAATGGGGTTTTATTATTTATAGGCATATGTTTGAGTAAAATCCCAATTTTTGTTCATTCTGGAAAGTAATCACAACATTTCTACTAAATTCCAAATTAAATTATAGTTGTAAGCAGCGGTGATGGCAGCCTCGCAGCGCTGCTGTCGATGCCTGCAGGCCTTTCCTCCTTTTCAGCAGTGTACAAAGGAGTCATCTTTGTGAACAGCACAATCCTGGAAATGTCAAAAACTAGGCAAAAATTGCATATTCAAACCAAAATGGCAGACTTCCTTTTAGGTTTAGAGTATGGCTCCAAGAGGCTTTTTTTGTGAGTCTGGACCTGATACATGTGCCTACTAATTTTGGTACATTTAAGTGGAACCTCATGTGGGGGCTGATTTTATTTTTATTTTTTATTTTTTTTTTTATCTTCTAGTAGGTGATATTGAGTCATTGTGCTACACTATAGGCCAAGGTCCATATCAGACAAGAAAAGACTCCCCTTTTAACGTCTCTGCCAAGTTTCATGAATTTTCAAGCATTTCTGTCCCCTCAAGAGCAGCTTCTTGTTTCATGCCGAGGAATGTGTAAAAGCGCAGCAACATTTCTAACAAATATTGTTATTTAGAGTGTTTAAGACCTTCAAAACAAGTTCATTTTTAAACAACACAATACAAATGTTCTAACTTAGGAAGAGTTCAGAAGTCATTATTTCTCCATCAGTCTTTCACATCACTGTCTGGTGCTTCATGCCACTCCCAGTGCAAAGCTCAGCTTTGTTTGATGACTTGTCTGATGACCATCCGTCTTCCTCTTGGTCACATTCCAGTGGTTTTCAACAGGGATCAGGTCTAGACACTGGTCTGGAGAGGTCTCTTAATGTTTTCCAGAGCTGTATATAAACGATCACTGCGGCATTTTGAAGTGATTTATCTGACACACAGTGAACTACATTAAAGTTTAACTTAGGTAATAAAATCCTGAAAGAACTGTATAGCTGCACACCTCCAATGTTTAAATATGGACCCTAATGCTTTGTAAGGACTGAAAAAACATCATTAGGATATGTTTAAAACTAAAATGTTGGAATGCTGACTCATTTTACAGCTCTAGTCTCCTGAAAACACATTATAATGAGGACAAGAGAGAAAAAGGTGTCCCTGCTCTATTTCAAACTCTTTTTTTTCTTGGTCATAATTAGTTTGCTCTTTTGAAATGTTTAGTTTTGACTTCATGACTTACATTTCTTTGCCTCCAGTAATGGTGTGTTTTAACGCTGGATTTGTACTTGTGTTGTGCAGTACTGTGTGTGGACAGACGGTCTAAACGCCCTCCTCGGTAAGGAGATGACCAGCGACTACACCAAATCCGACATGGACACCCTCCTCTCAATGGAGATGAAGCTCCGCCTCTTGGATCTAGAGAACATCCAGATTCCAGAGGCCCCGCCCCCAATTCCCAAAGAACCTAGCAACTATGACTTTGTTTACGACTGTAACTAGACGACCCCCGCCCACCCCGCGAGCTCGAACCTAAACAACCCCGCACCTACTGTACTCACTGGACCAATCAATCCCCTTTCTTATGAACTGGAACGAAAATAAATAAAACCATATAATATAAAAAATGAACTGTGATTGAAAGAGAAAAACAAAAAAAAAGGATTTATGGAACTATTTTCCTCTTGCTTCTTGCCAGACCTTTCTATAAGAGAGAAAATGGTGCATATTAATAGTCTCAATGCACTTAAGGGATTGGGGGGGGGGTCGCAGCAGATTTGACACGAAACTTGCTGATTCATCAGGTTGCCATGGAGAAGAGAAAACCAGGAAGTATTTGTTTGGCCTGTCGTTTTGGTCGTTTTTTTTGTTCTTCCTCACTCTCCTGCTGTGTCTGATGTTTCCTTTCACTTCTTCTCGGCTGAGGTCATTTTTGCTCGAAAATTGTTGTAGACAACTGCTTAGAAGTTCTATTTGATTCTGCTTCCTTGTTGTCCTTTTTATTTTTTTTTTATTTTTATATTATTATTTTTTTTCCTCAGGGCTTTTTGTGGGGAGGGAGGGGGGGTAAGGAGGAGGGAGGACTGAGGGGTGAGGGTTTGTGTTTTGTTGTCAACTTTCCAGCAGTATTTTTTCCTGTCACATTCTCAAATTCCAGTATTTGTGGCAGCTTGAAAATAGTCTCGAAACTGCTCTGTCCTGCTTCACATATGCGGAAGACTGTTAAAATAAGTGAATCAATCCTCAAAACCCAGGCACTGTACTAAAGTAAAGAGTATGAAAAAAAGCCCTTGTTTTCAATATTCTAATGTTAATGTTATTATTCCACCGCCGCTTATTGCATATTGTTCACACCTACACAGTGGCTTTGCCAAAATTCCAACCGTAAAAACACCACCATTGTGAAACAAACCTACACTCTCTCTCTTTGAGTCTCTTTCGTTGTTATGACTGCTGTACACGACATTCCGAAGCAATATTTGAGCTTTTTTTTGTTTATCATTTGTAAGATGGTCATTATTTAGTGATTTAAAAAATTGTGAAACTGCCAAGTAGTTGGCTTTACCAAGAGGACATTAGTGTTTTGGTCAAGGGAAGTTTTCTTTTTTGTGTGTGTGTTCAGGACTATGTGGCCACAAAATTGAAAGTCTATGTATTTTTTTAATTTAAAACAGATCATGGTTGTTATTTCTAGTATGATTTATATATTTTCCCCGTTCCTATTTAATACCTTCAAATGTTTTTTCTTTAGGATTTTTCAAAGCCCCTCAAAACTGCTGTTTACATTAAAGATTTAGGAACTGTAACCACTTCTTGGTTGTCCTCTCTTCATTTATAATGCATGTGAAGTGTGTGTGTTTTGAACGTACAGGTGAAAAGTTATGTTTGGTTTTTCTCACAACAGTGACGACGTTTGAATGCACAAAATATTCCGGTTTTTGCCCTCATTTGGAAAAAAGACAAAATTCCTAACGAGCTAATGAAAACGAATATCCCACTAATATTTCTGTTTACAAGTTGCTGTCCATTCTCTGATTAAAAGTAAGTGTTTTTTCAGTGTTTTCCACTGTGTGAACACCTCTTTCATTCCTTCAAACACTCTCTTGAAAGGTCAGCTCTTTGATATTTGCTCATATCCAAACACGTGTCCATATCCTCTTTCATAATGCTTGAAAGTAGGTGCGTTTCTCCTTCTGACCAGAAATGCAGACTTCGGAGAGGATCTTTGTCTTTACTCCAGGTGACTGGAAACGGGCCATGTGTCGCAACCTGAGGTAAATCCAGCAAATGAGACGCACATTCTGAATGCACTGTATACATGTCCAAAGAGTCCTCATAAAACCAGAATAATACAGCATCAGTACATCCCGTATGAAAACGCTCCATTCGGTAAAAGGCCAAATTCAAAATATCCAAACAGCTGTTGTTTAAATGAAACCTGTCAAATTCAGAATATTGACATATTCCAAATAATAGTGGAATATTAGTGTGCATGTAAACATATTCACTGTTTGCTTTCCACTTCTGTTAGACTATATTGAGTTTCTTTGGACTGATTTATTACTCCAACACAATGGACAGACTGTCCTTTAACAGTTCAGTAACAGATGGTGATAAATTAGGACTCAAATTATCTCAGGAGGCAATTTTTTCACAGAAAAGTGCCTGAAACATAATTAACACGAAAAACAAAACCAAGACAAAATCAAAGCCCTTTATTATCATCTGTCCCATTGACATGTTGCCACACAGTACATGCTGTCTTATCCCGTATGCATTTTTTATGCCTACGTTTTGCGTTGTCCATCCCATACTTGTGTATGCGATATCTCAGGACGAGGCACAAATTGGATTTGATGAGCTGATTTGATTTTGATGTCCAAAGGTCAAGGTCACAGTGACTTTAATACATTTTCATTCAGGAATTCATGCACGAATTCAGCACCATACTCAATACACTTAATACCCTAGATTCAGTCTTCAGGACATATTACCATTATATCTATTACAACAAGTCTGGACAGACATGGTTCTAAACTTGACTGGTGGGCAGAGGTAAATGACTGTGAGGAGGCAGTTCTAGTTGAGATAATAAAATGGATTGTCAAAATCTGAATCCAACTGCACACATGCAGGTCACAGGTATCTTACTAAACCAAAACTAAGTGGAGCAGGTATAAAAAGCTCTGTATAGATACTTTGCTTTACTGGAAATAAGCACATAATGAATTCAACAAGCAAAAACCTGACACTAAATTCAGACTCAAACTGTATTTTGAAGTACTCACATTATGATTTCTGTTGCTACAAACGGTAAATTACACATTTATGCATAGTACACAATTATTAATTATGCATAATGTAGGATTTGATTTTAGTTCTGGATTCACTAATAAAAGGTGAATAATTAAGTGCAATTCAAAAAAACACTAAATGTAAGATGAGAGAAATATTGTAACACAATACTTTCTGAGCTTTCTGAACATCTAAACTTTTTTTCATTGTTCTTTTACAAATATTCCCCTACATGAAAAAGAAGAAAAAATCCCCAAAAAACAAAACCAAAATAAGAAACAAACAAAAAAACTGAAGAGTATGAATAAAAGATCAAACAACGAAAATGGAATAATAATTATGTTGGCACTTTTGCACAAAGAAGAGACTTTTGATGCAGTCGCTCATTCATTCAGTCACTTAATAGTGTATTTGAGGAGGAACAAAAGGACTCCTGCTGCGCTGTTTGCCACTCAGGCTACATTCACGCTGCCAGTCTTAGTTCTCAAATTCAGATTCATTGCTCAGAGTTGCTTTTTTTTTTTTTTTTGGCTGTTCACATTATTTTATAAAATGTGACCAACATCAGATTCCAGTGTGAACTGATCACAGTCCTGAACTGTCCTGAAAAACAAAAGCAGTGGAGTGAGAAGTGTTCAGATCACTCCCTTCAGCAAAAGTAATAATACACACTGAAAATACTCCACTACAAGTATGGATATTATGTATTATCAAGTAGTCGTTGTGCACTAAAATGGTTCCTGTTAGTGTTTTACTATTATATATGATGTTTTTGGATTCATATTACTGCTGCATTCATGTGTATGTTGCATTTTACTTCTGTAGATGTTTAAGGTTGAGCGCATTTGAACTATTTTCTTAGTATTTGAGTGACTCCATCCAGTGCAGAGTTGGACTGAATCTCAATCTATAGTGACATAAAAGTCTCATGAATTCTGATTTGTTCAGACTAAGGTCATTACCAAAGGTCAGATGTGTATCTGATTCAAGACCACATGTGGAAGTGGCCCAGATCAGAATTGAAAAGATCAGATTCCATGTGATTTGTGTGGTTCACGCTGTCATAAAAAAAACAGATCTGAGTCACATAGAATGAACAGATTTGGGCTACTTTTGTCTGCAGTCTGAACGTAGCCTTAGTGAAAGTCTTGGCTGGTCGCTGAATGTGCTCCTCATCACATTCAGCTCATGGGCGGATGGGTGAAAGGTGTTGTTCACAGCAGCACACAGTTCCTCTGCCATCCCACCTTCTCTTCCAGGGGAGTCCAGGTTAATGTCCGTGTCCTTTGGTCCACCTTGTACACTCTGCAGGCTTCATCTGAGCTGCTGCTGCTGCATACATTTCAGCACTAACTGCAACAGACCCAGACAAAACTTATCAGCATTCAATGAAAACGCTTCAGTAGCCTCAGTCATATCACTTCTGCTGTCCTTTCTGAAGAGATACACTGCTCTGCACACTTGTGAGTGTTTGACAGCAAACTTCTGCTTTGTTTTCAGGTTTCAGGCTACAGTTTTATTTAAGATGAATTTTGATTATAAAATATCAAGCACAAGGTGCGGTTTGGAAAGGAAATGGTTGGTTTGGCCCATTAAATGTTAACATCGCTATCTGAATGCTAAAAATAAAAGCTGCGTGCGAATGGCAAGATCAATCACAGCAAACGCTGTCATCCTCCTTTAAACATTTATGTGCAAGAATGTCTGTCGAGTCGCTTTGTGATGTATAACCCACAAACAGGATCTGCATTTGTTTTGATGCAGAATATTTTAGCTGCATTTGGCTGTGTCTGTGTGTCCTTGGTTTTGGTGCCTGGTTTTCCCATTACATGCCTGGCTGTGTCACAAGATATTTATTTCCCTATACACAGGTCATAGCAGCCCCCCCACTCCTCAGTGTGTGACACCATTTCCTGCTTGACAGCTCTATCTGCCAACCAGCCGCAGGAACCTCCACTGAGCTCTGTCTTCAGGGAAAGATTGTTCACTCACTAATGGGTACTGATGCCCCTCTGCTCATTAGAAATGTAAGTCTCAAACAGCATCTGTCTCTTGCTCAATGGCCGAAAAGATTGAAAAATCTTGCTTACCTCTTAGTCTTTCATTCATTTATTCTCTTTGTCTCTTGCTCACACACACACACACACACACACACACACACACACAGAACATGCAGCATTTTGAACAGTCACACCTTAATAGCTCCGTTCCTGAGAGGGGAAGTTGCAGTGCATTATGGGCTGAGCATACGAGCAGGAGCCAGCCTGTGAAGTGAATAACTCACTTGCACTGATGGCCCTGAAGAAACTCTATTAGCCTCTTGTTAGCAGGGATGAAAAAACAATAGAAAGAGACAAAGAGAAAGCAATATTAGGAGGATAGCCAGCAAGTAGCGTAGATAGTCGACAAAAGAGTAGAAGCAACTGACAATACATTAGACCTGTACGAAAATATGGATTTGGTAGAATACAAATTGTGATTGCAATGCCAGCCACGCGAGTGCATGTTAATGTATGTTATATCATGATAACAGTATGTACCTTCTACAGATGCTGGATGTCAGCTTAAACTATAAATACTAACCCCAGATTTCCAGAAATGTTGAGGCATTTTCTAAAATACAATAAACTAAAGCCTGCCAACCTTTATTTTACTTACAAAACTACAAAGACATAATTTTCAGTGATTTCACTGACCAACTTAATTGTATTTTGTAAACATAAAAACATTTAGATATTGATGCCTGCAACACACTCAAGTAGTTTACTACTGTGTTACATCGCCTTTCATTTTCATTACACTTTTTTATCATTTCTGAACTGAGGACACTTATTTGTGTCCATTGTTGGTGTTTAATTGACTTGAGTTGCAGTCCGTGGTGGTCGTGTGATTCTCCTCTTAATGATGTCCATACATTGTCAAGGGGAGACAGATGTGGACTCTGCAGACAGGACAGTCCAGCTCACGCACTCTGTGACTATGAAGTCACGCTGTTGGCCCTGGTGCAGAATGAGGTTTGGTATCGTCCTGATGAAATAACCACAGACTTCAGGGGAAAGATGTGGACTTGATGTCAGCATATGTCTCTGTAAAATTCAATCTATGTCTTCACATGGATGGTACCTTCGAACATATACAGGTCAGTCATGTGGACAATGATGCAGCCCCAGACCATCACAGATGCTTAATTGAGTTTATTCTCATTAGACCCCTCCTGGAGTAAAAGAGAAAACGTGATGCTGGTTTTGCACCGTTCACTGATAACAGTCTGGATGGTCTTCTTCGTATTTGACACGTAGAACCCAACATCCGTTTTTCCTGAAAACAAGCTGAAACATGGATTTATCTGACCATGGCACACATTTCCACTGTCTTTAGGTCCATCTGAGATGAGTGCAGAGAAGGTGCAGAGAACTTGGAGGCGTTGCTGCCCAGAATTGATACAGGGCTTCCTCCTTGCATGGCATTTCTCAATTCAGCAGCGGACTGTGTCAATTGACAATGGTTTTCCTACAGGGCCAGTATTTTGTCTATGCCTTATAACCCTTGCTTTGTCTAGATATCTCAGACAAAAGCCATATTTAACTTTTAACACTCACTTATTAACAGTAAAATAAGCAGTAACTAATTACATGCAATGGTGTTATGTAACTGAATTGCAAAATGAATGTAATTGTAATCAGTGGCTCAATCAAGGTTAATAAAGTTATTAATCAAAATGATGATTACAAAGTTGTTACATCTTAATATATTCTCTTCTAGAAAAAGGTAGAATATAACATTCCCAAGCACTTGAATAGCACCGTGTTTGTGTCTGCATCTTTGTGAATGTGCATACTTGTATGTTTTGGAGAGAGGATGCAAAGCTTCAGTGCATTTCAAAGAAGCTATTTTTATGTACTAACCATATCTTGGTTCCCTGAGGTATGAACTCATTGCCAGGTGTGTGTGTGTAGGTAGGTAGTATTTGTGTGCGTCCTCATCTGTGAAAGACAGGAGGAAAAAGGACTTGGCTGGCCTCATTACAAGTTCTCTGAGACTTCATGCAGAGTGTGTGACAGCAGCCCGAGGGCTGCAGGCAGCAGGGTGCAGCTCCTCTCCTCGTCCAGCAGGACACAGTAATCAAATCAGATTAAGGGTAGAACTGATTATACGGGGCACACATTCTTCCACAGCAGGCTCTCAGACAAGTTGGCATGGCATCCGGACGACTCATCTTTCTGTCCTCATTAGTGTCCACTTGATAGTGTTAAAGGGTCAGTTCAGCCAAAAACACACACATAAAACTAACTAACTAAGCAATAGTTCCATTTAGAAGTGTTGACAATGATGTCCACAGTAACCAAGGCTTTTTCAAATGTATTTTTCAATGCTGTGAGTGAAAGTAAAGAAATTCAACTCCCTTTTTATTGGATTGACTGCAGTAGTCTCATGGCAGTATCTTAAAATATATGAATACATATAGCTGCTTGGCTATATACTGGATTGTTTTCTTGAGATTTAACAACTGGTCCTTTAACATTCTGTGAAGCTGGAAAGTGTTGTGTTTCCTGTTCCATAATAGCCATATCATACATGTCTTCAAAGTAGTAAACGGTGAAGGGTGAAACCAATACAAACATAGAAAATGCACTCATCTATTATTATCGTACGTGCTGTCATAGTTCAGTCGTTCCCTAAGGGTGTTATTGACAAAATGTCATCTTACTCGAGCAAATCACAAATCTAATGGTCCAAAAATGGAAGTTTAAGGGGGCAGAGAGCAACAATGTGTGAGTTTTCCTGCTCGTCATTTGTATTGACTTCTTTTTTTTGCAGCTAGTTCTCTACGAGTCTCTCATTACTGCAGACATTTGTCCAATGCAACGTGGGTCTGTAGAGAGGAGCTATGCTACGCTGGTGTTATTGACGACTACAGGGACAGATCTATATCCCTTGTACATTTTTATTCACGTGACCCCAGGGCAACAAACTTCACTTGGCCTGGAACAAATTGCCTGGTGCAGCAATTTCTCAGTCAATGTGATGGACAACTCCAGGTGCTGAGTCCAAATAGAGCAGAGAATTATTGATTAGTAATTATTTGAAATCCCAGAAACTACAAACCCCATTTCCAGAAAAGTTGGGGCATTTTCTAAAATGCAATAAAAATTCAAATCTGTGATTTGTTAATTAGTTTGAACATTAAATGAATAAAGTACAAAGAAAAGATTTTCACTGTTTCACTGACCAACTTAAGTCTATAGATTTTGATGCCATCCACCAAAGGCTTGTCAAAGAATATTTGTCAACGCAAAATTACAAAGAATTTTGGTCTTTCACCATCTACAGAACATAATACTGTGAAAAGAGTCAGGGAGTCTGGGGAAATCTCAGTGTGGAAAGGCCAAAGGCAGAAATTACTGTGCGTGACCCTCGAGCCCTCAGGCACATTGCATGAGAAACCGTCATGCTACCATGATGAATATAACTACAAAGGTTCAGGAGGACTTTGGAAAACTGCAATCTGCAATCTGAATCTGTATCACGTAAGGAGGAAGTCCTGTATCAATTCTGTGCAGAAACAGCGCTGAGTTCTCTGGACCCGAGCTCATCTCAGATGGACTGAAAGACAGTGGAAACGTGCTGAGGTCAGATGAGGCCACATTTCAGCTGGTTTTCAGGAAAAATTGATGTTGGGTTCTTTGTGTCAAAGATGAAACAAAACATCCAGACTGATATCAGTGAAAGGTGTAAAAGCAGCATCTGTGATGGTCTGGGGCTGCATCAGTGTCCACATATGTGTGAAGGGACCATCCATGTGAAGACATAGATTGGACATATGCTGCCGTCAAGATGACATCTTTTCCCTGGACATCATGAAGAGGAGAATCAGACAACGACCACCACTGACTATTAAGCAGCTCAAGTCTTGTAAACGGCAAGAATGGACAAATTTGACTTGCAAAAAATGCAAACAGTTAGTGTCCTCACTAACACAGTGACAGTAAACATGTGTGTCTGTGTTGGAGGCATCAAAATCTAGATTCAGTTACATTTACAAAATACAGTTAAGTTGATCAGTGAAAACACTGAAAATCTTTTCTTTGTACTTTCGTCAGGTTCAGATGAATGAACAAATCACTGATTTAAGTTTTTATTGTATTGTAGAAAATGTCCCAACATTTCTGGAAATCAGGTTTGTACCAACAAAAGAAGATTAGGGTAGGTATTATAACATCAATTCATAGTAGCAAGAAGTCATGAAAATGTAAATTTCATGTCTTAAGTACTGTATTTTCCCGCTGGTAATTAAATAATTAGGACCATTTTAATCATATTATTAGAGTCAACTCTAAATACCAAGAAAACCCTTTGCTTCTTGCTTATATCATAAGCGGCACCTTAACAGATTAATCATAAACCCTGAGGTGGTCGGCAGTTTTAATCTTTGAATGTGCAGATGAGCAGTGACAGTGCCTGCTCCTCCAGCTGGAGCACCTGGGGCCCTGGGCCAGGATTAGCAGGGCGAAAATGATTGCATTAACCCAGACAAAGATCGTTCCAGCAGAGTGGGAAACTGTGATTTAGATTCAAGTGTACAACTTTAAAATTGATTTCCACGTCCACCCCGACAGTTGCTTAATCTCAGCTATATCACAAATGAATCTGAAAGTCTTATCTGGTGGTGGTGAGGTGATGAGGCTGAAGAGCAAATTACTACAATCAATCAGTGTTTACAAGTGCTATACAAGCACACTAGGCATAAGGCATTGCTAGCAGTCTGCCAAGATGCACTCAGTCTGTATATATGCAAAATGTTCCCCCATTAGCACATACAGGCTCGGAAAATGCTCTCATACGCAGCCAAGCTGTATTCAAGACAAGATAATTTTGTCTTTTTCAGAGTTTAAATAAAAATTTGTCAAGCTGTGAAAATTCTCCAAGCGGGACTTATGTTTATTTTCTAATAATTGGTGCTTATATAGCTAAAAACTGAAAAATAGGCCCTACATTTTAAATGGTTTAGTTTTTGCACTGTTTGTTGTATTCCTGTGGGCCATTAAAGGTGCCTGTCAAGAAGAAATACAACCTAACAGCACTAAAACACTCCCACAGTCACCTGTCGTCTCAATCTGTCACTTTTTTAAAACACACTGTATATTTTAATCATCCCCTATGCAGCATTTCCTTTTTCTCGATGCCTTCATCTCTCCTCCCTTCCCACTTTAACACACACCCTCACGTACCTATGCACATCAAAATTTTTGTTCTATTTCGGTGAAAAGCAGTTTCAGCAAGCGAACATGTCATATGCAAGCCTTTTGTTCTTCCTGTGCATAGTCACGATCTAATTTTGGGGAAGGTTGACAACTCTTGATGTTGTAAAATGGACGGGTACTTTGTTGCAAAACCTGAAAACCCACAAATCTCTCAGGATGGCTTTGAAGAGCAGGAGCACCACAGAGGATGGTGGAGGGAGGTGTGATGAAGAGGAGGCGTTTTTAATGTGACAACAAATGAGCTGAACTTTGCCTCAGGTGCCTGTTTTTGGACCGGGAGATTTGCTCCTCTAATTGCTCCTGAGCTCTTCCAAAGTCACCATATGTTCAGAGTTGTCTGGCTTTTATAAGGGAGACGTGCGGGGAAAATGAAAGATGGATGCTGATGTACTGAAGACCACAGGGAATATCTGTCTGATGCGCATATAAATCCTCTGGATCTCCTTCTGCCAGTGCCACTCAAGGCTGCGCCAAATGAAACACCTGACGGGTGGAGGGAGTGTCCTTCAGCAGAGAGATCAGATGAGTTCAAGAGCAAAGCAATGCCTGACCTTTATGGAGATGGTGAAGCAGGAATTTATCCATAGGGCAATCAATAAAGAATCACACAATCTATTTTTTTATTTTTTTTTACCCCATCCAAGACATTTTTTGCTTGTCTTCCTGTCACTTTGTGTATTTCAAAAGAAAAACAATGTGCAAGAGCAGTGGTTCCCAAACCTTTTCAGCTCCAGACCTGTCACCTTGAGACCCACATTTGAACAAACCCGACTGACCTCTCCACTGTCAAAAAACTGTAAAACACTGTCTGAAAGTGTCTTGTGTCTTTTACACTGTTTTCGTCTTCTTGAATCTTTTGCATCATTTTCATCTTCTTGTGTCTTTTACATAGTTTTCGCCTTGTTACATCTTTTACACATGACTTCGGTGAGGTCAACATTTATAAACTCTTCCAGAGGACACTCGTCTTGTCTTATTGTGTGTATTTTGCTCAGACAACTCGCGACCCAATAAAAACAGCTCCATGACCCAATTTGGGCCCCGACCCTAAGTTTGGGAAAGGCGGTGCTAGAGTAACAATATTTCTTTCCTTTTTTTTTGTTTCATCACATGTGCACGAGAGAAAGTGAGAGAAATCACTAAAAAAAGGAGAGAGAGAAGTCTTCCATTCGGCCACAAGTTTTTTTTTTCTTTTTTTTCATGCTGCATTGTGTGGGATTGACACACAAGACTGAGTCGAGCCAAATCCAGCCCTGTGCGTCTATATTTACCACTGCAGAACCTGCCAGTACCAGTGTGTGTGTGTGTGTGTGTGTGTGTGTGTGTGTGTGTGTGTGTGTGTGTGTGTGTGTGTGTGTGTGTGTGT
>JAPQRN010000003.1:5315392-5339791 GCA_037367275.1 Coranthus polyacanthus | reverse complement strand
TGTGTGTGTGTGTGTGTGTGTGTGTGTGTGTGTGTGTGTGTGTGTGTGTGCGTGCGTGCGTGTGTGTGTGTGTGTGTAGGATGACGGCAGGCATAGCGCTTCAATTGGAAAAATATTGTCAAGGAACAGGCTAAAGAATACTGTTGCAATCGCAGGTAAGACTCTCTGCTGCTGTTTAAGACGCCCTACGACCCTTCAGTCAAGTTTTATTCAAACTTACAACCTGCACAAAGTTTCTCCTTCGGGAGCTTTAAAACCAGGAAGAAAGGCATGATGGTAGGAGCTAAAGAGACGACACAGGCAGCAGATGGCAGGTGAACCATGAAAACAGCTTAAAAGTTTGTTGTTGTTTTTTCCTTTCACTTTGCCAGTAAGTTGCTCCAGTTAATTTCTGCACATCAGATGCAATTTCTGGAGTGTAGTTTTTCTTCTTTTTTAAGATATAGGTTAGACTGAAGAGAAAGGTGTTTCAAGTGTAATTTTAGCATTCACTAAGCTTTTTTTATGCTGAACTAGGAGGAAGTTCTCTCTTAACGATATTTATATATTTACTAATAATACATTTGCAGTTAGATGGGTGCCAAATGAAAGGAAAAACCAACATGAAGTGGAAGAACGAAGATGAACAGTGTTCTTCTGAAACATTTTGTTTCATCTGAAGTTTTCGACGGTGGAAAGAGCTGTCTCTCCCACAGGTTTCAATATATGCGCAAGATCTAGTGACTGCAAAGGTCAAAGCACAGGATTCACATTTTCTTTTACTCCTCAAACTACTCAGTGAACCTGTGGATGGGGGCACTGTCATCTTTGAAGACACCACTACATCAGGCTTTTCTTTGAATTTGTCACCAGTCTTTATCATTCATGGGTGATAATGGGTGTTTACACTGTTATATGTGTTATGAATGTGTGTTAAACAGCTTACGTGTAAGTGTATACACTTCTCACAATTTGCTAGGGAGCAAGCACAGAATTTAAGATATATCATTCTGGATTAAAGCTGATGCCTTATATGTCATTTTTTGGTTTTGGTGTGTATTTTAGTGTATATTTAGGTGTGTATTTGTGTGAAATTATTACAAATCTGATATTTATTGCCAAAACATACTTATCATGCAACTCTGGATAAAATGACCTTGCTACTTGTGGGAAGTGTACTTGAGCCTTACTCCACCACCGAACACTATAAAATAAAAAAGTCTTAGAAACAACCTGAAACACCTCCAGGAGGACTTCCTGATTCCCTAGCAATTATCTAAAACACTTTAGAAACATATGAAAACTTATCCAGATTTTTTGGAGCACATAGTACAGCCTTGCTACACCACCAGAGAGTTTTGATGACCGACCAAAAACACCTCACAAAGACACTTTAGAAACATGTAGCAGAGCACATAGTATAGCCTTATTACTTCAGCACCAGCAGCCACTGGTGACCACCTGAAAAAGCCTTAGAAACAACCTGAACAACTTCAAACAACACGTATTCACACATTATGAATTATCAAATACACTTTTGAAACATGTATCAAAACCTGTCTACAAAGGACATTGTTGCAGAATGCCTTAAACATAACCATAAGTCTAATTCCATTGTAGTTGTCTTCCTTCTCTCACTACAGTTGATTTTATAACTGTGAAAGTAATGACTAAATAGACCTCTATATTGTTGTCCTTTCAGACCTTTGTGTTTTTTCAGTTTTTCCTCATGTTTCTCAGGTAATCAAGGGGGTTTCATTTTAGGAACAGATACCAAGCAGGATGGTAGTCATGCAAAAACCAAAACCATAAACCGCAGGACTAATGTGCTGATTTCCAGCCGTCTCGCAACTGACAAATGCTACCACTTAACACTAAAATGATACACCTGTGGAACTTTACCAGTATCTGTGACGATCTTGTACCCAGTGATCTTTGCATTTCTCTAAATTACACATGAAATCAAACGTGTGACAGCAAATATTTACCAGTTATGACGTTCACAAGTCAAACCCTATTAATTCTGCTGCTTGTTGAGGTTTTACTACAGGAACGCTATAATGAACTTTACAATCTCTTTACAACCACAGCGCCTCCAGTTTCTAATTGTTCTTCTCATCTCTGACAAACCAAAACTCCCCCCAGTTAATATTAATGTGTAAAGTCATTAAAATAGATCGACTCCCTCTTCTAAATTAACAGAGTGGATTATAAAATTGAATTATGGATCATTGCATTGTAGTCTGAAAAGTTTTATAAACAAATAACAGCCACAGCTGCAGTATTAAATATCATTTATATTGCATGCGTTAATTAAACCTCAGTACTGGAGGATCATATGCAGACTGTTTGACTGACGTCTTCTAAACCCTCCTGTACTTTTTAGAAGGAGGCAATTTAAGGTTATTTCGTTAGTTCATAAAGTTTAGTGACTTTGCATAAACCCAAGCGAAGCCACTTTTACTAAACTTTCATCTCTGCATTAATAAATTAAAATACTAGTGCTATCCTGCAGGGATTTTAGTTTTCTAAATAAATAATACTATAACACACTATATTTACTGTGTCTCCATCCAGTGGCTGTTGGGAGAAAAGTTTCTCAAATAACGCAGGCAAGATGAAAAGGTCACATTTTTAATTCTTTACAATTACAAAAATGCATTCTCTGATATTGTACATGTGCAGTAATTACATTAGAAGCAGGTGAATGTGTCAATTATAGTATATGTACAACAGAAATCAGTAGAAATTATGTTTTTATGCAAACATTTATTTACAAATCTGCAAACTCAAACTGTTAAACGATTGTTGAATAATCAATAAATCACGACTTTTACTGACAAATCACAATAACGCACAGCTTCATAAATAATTATTACACCACCTGTGATTTTCTGTAGAAATTCAGCCCTTCAACATGACCTTTTGATATTCTCTTCTTGGAATATTAATTGCTTCTAGAGTAAACTGGGTTTTTATCATCATTAATAAATAACAGCAAACCCAGCAAACATTTCATGTGTTTTGCCGGGTTTTTGCCTCGCATTTGCACACAGGAAAACCCTGACTTTTCACTTGTACAGTGGTCTAAGAATTATTTCACGAAGCTGTAGGTGTCGACTTGTTCAATCAGGCTAAAGTCACACGTTGGCCTGGTTTAAATGTGATCAACTGAGGTGGTTTTCCGTCTCCTGAACCACCAAAGGATTCATACCTAAAAGAAAAAGAAGAATAAAAAGGTTGCATTATATATAAAATCATTTCATAAAACATGCAAAAAAGTGATTATGTTATGCTTATATTATACGTACACAAAACACAGAAAAGCAGATTTGATCATATCTGACGCAAACGTTTTATGAAATATTCATTTGCAGTTCGATGACTGAGCAGTTTCTCTTCTGCTCTTCAGCCACAAATTATATTCAGTTTGCTGAATGTAATGCTGATTACTGTGAGGGACGTTATACATAATATTGACTGATATTCATTTACTGCTGCTATTTGGCAACAGCTCAACTCTTCTTCTATAGGCGAGATTAAAAATAGCTCATTAAATGCTCATAGCTGTGAATCTATCAAAACACACTTTGGGTAATTGTGAAATACTTTTAATTCCTGCTTTTGTTACAATGGTTTCATCTTTTTGACTTAAGCATATTTTTATTACTCTGACTGCGGCAGTTGTGTGTCCAGTGTGGTTTCTTGATACTCACAGTTTGGTGTATCTGTTCCAGTCAGCTTTGTTGAGAGATGGTCTGGTTGCAGCCAAGGCGGAGTTCACATGAGCCTGACACAGCAACACGGCCGGCTGACTGGAGGCTGAATGCACCTGGACACACTCATCCTAAACACACACAGTACATACAAGTACATAAAGAATTAACAACGTTCATCTGTATCTGTATTAACATTATGAGAACACCCTGCTCTACAGTAGGGCTACACTATTTGGAAAAAAATCATACCGCAGTTATTGTTGGCAATATTGCGATTGTGATTTCGGTTTGATTTTACTTGCCTAGTTATTAAGGAAAATGCACAGATGACTCATTTTGAAATGTTTTTTTTTTCTTCAAAGAAACAAAAACATTTCATTTTGCATGATTTATACAGTACCTCTCTGCTCAGTGTCACTAAATCCAAAATATCACCAAACAATTAGATGACCTTAAATCCCCCTATATCTGGACCTTTAAGTTGCAACCTTTTGCGATTACATAATTGCACAGGCTCATATTGCGATTACGATGTACAGCCCTACTCTACAGGAACTAACTAAATAGTATGAAACAGAATAGTGTAGTATTCGTGTTCTTGTAACTGAATAGTGTCGATTTCAGTATTAACAGCATTAAAGAGGACGAGGCCACTTACGTTGACTTTCCTGCAGTTGTTCTTGATGTTGTTTATGTCTTGTAGGAGCCGTTCCAGCTGCTCCGGGTTCAGCTCTTCATATCCGCTCTGGAGGGACGACATGTACGAAGGGGGAAGCGAGTTGCCATGGCCACGAACTGATGCTGCTGTGAAGTCCTGGGTCATGGAGTTGGGAGCAGACACACACCGGGAGTTCTGTGTGGGGAACCAGGACACAAACGGACAGATACAAAAATTATATAAGACGTGAGCACAAATAAACCACAATTTGACAACTTTCTGTGACTACTTCTTGTATTGATTAAGCAAAATGAGAAAGAGCATAATTATGCACTGCATACCTGTCCTGAAAGAGGCGAGTTTCCCAACTCTGACTCATATGAGCTCCCAAAGTAGAGTCTCCAGACATTGCCGCAATGTTCATCATCTGCTTGGAGCTCACTGTGTTCCAGGAGAACCATGGACTGGTCCAGACCTGCTCCCAGGTCTCCCTCCCCCACTGAATCATCAGAACCACTGCTATGATTTGGGAAGACCATTGAAGAAAGACTCATGTCGCTGTCTGAGCCTGAAGTCAGCTCCTGATTATCACACACAAACAAGAGGCCACATTTTAGACGCACAAGTAACAAATCCCACGATGGACTGCTGTCTTTGAAGGCTGTGCAATGCCTTGAAGTGATACATTTGAACATTTTCTGAACTGAATTGTGTGATGAAACACATCAATGCTGGTGGATAATACAAATAAAAATCTGCATTTTATAGGTGAAATGCCTCAACATGCCTCTTCCTGTTAAAATCCTCCTAAACCTTCCCACTCGGATGCTGATGTAGAGTCAGCCATTTCAGATCCCACGTCATGAAATTTCTATTAAAAAAATTATATTAACACCCTCTAATCAGAGGTGTTCAGCCCACCTGCCCCTCAGAGGGAGTCTGCCAAACCTCCTTCATTTTCCGACGGGGGAACTGAAGCCGTTACATTGCTCCATCCGGAACCACCGGTTTTCTTAGAAATCACCTACAGCTGTACATCTTTTACTGCTGCCTTGATCAGTAAGTTTGTTTGTCAGTTTAAATCTGAGCTAACGTAGGACACTACACTAACGTCATACAGTAACACAAGTGGACTGGTTGATCGAGGCGAGCACAGAGTTACTGTTAATGTCTGGTGAGTCTGGTTGGGTTGAAGAGCACTTCAGGACTATAGTTCACAGAATGGGGATAAAGGTACACTTTAAAGCCTCAGGAAATTTGGCTTGAAATTGTAAAAATGCATATATGGCATCAAAGTTGAATGTCTCATTAAGCATCCACAAAAATCAGAAAGAAAATAAACATTCATATCTAGTCGTGTCAAATCACATTTTGATTGTCATGTTGATAGTAACATTAGCTACATCATCACTGGGACTAAAATGCGTTATCAAAGTGTGTTAGCTAGTTAAACCTTAAATATAGTCTAATAATATGCTAATAATACAATGTATACTTTAACATGACATTACTATAATTTATTCTTGGAATAAATTATGTCATAATTCTTCAGTCTAACCACATTTAAACCCAATATCAGAAAGTTCATACAACTCAAACAATATTTTGAATTTAAACTGAAGCTTAATTTCTAATGCCTTTTTTTACTCATACATTTATCTTAAATTACATAGTTAGCAGCTTATTATGTAATTACGTTTCCAGAGACTTCAGTCTGTTACTGCATTATAAAACAGCTTAAATTAAGGTTATTTAAGATTCTCCCTGTGGTAGACTCTGCTGTTTGGTTAGTCAATCATATCCTTGTCACCACAGAAGGGAATATGAATGTTTAAAACTAATAATGGATTCACAAGGACATCCACTCACACATGCTGAGATGCATACACAACTCCTCATTTAATTAGCCTTGAGGGCCATGCTTCGTGAATCCCAAATAATGTGGAAATGGACTTTCCAACAGTAGCCTGCATATTTAGATTAATTATGGCTCAAGGCAACACAATAAGCCCATCACTGGTGCCATCTTATAAATGATGACAATAGACTCACATGTGGTGTGCTGGCTCCCAGGCTGTTGTGGACAGCCTCCAGTTGAGCGTTGTACAGCAGGGCCTTCAGGTCGGCCCCGGTGAACTGCTCCGTTGCTGCTGCCAGTTGCTCCAGGTCCATGTCGGCAGCCAGGGGGACACCTGTGCTCAGAGCCTTCAGGATCTCCACACGAGCCTCCTGAAAACACAATACGACACACGTTTAGCTGGTTTAACCCAAGGACCATTCTTGGATCATAACATTATATTTGAGTCTTTAAAGGGGCTTCTGCATGGGGGGGAAATAAGTATAGAGCACATCAAGATTCACAAGAGGGCCCACGCAGTCTTTTTAGAAGAATGGACCCGAGTCCCAGCCGAGCACGGTGACCCATTAGTAAATAACCATCAATATGAAACTTACCTGGTGTTCCACTTCATTAAACATAACGTTATTTATGGATAGTGTAGTGTTAAGATTTCTTTATCTGTGTGAATTTCTGTAGTTAATACCAGTGTCTGATAAAATTTTCATGTGAACTGCAGCTGTATTAAATACTTATTTCCCCCACTGTACAGACATGTGTGTACAAATGTAGCCTTATTAAAATGTTTCCAAATTGATGATTTTCAGTAAATCAACAAACCAGATCAGGAGGGGGGCAGTACAGGGATTTGTCCAGCCGTCCGGGTCTCAGCAAGGCCGGGTCAATCAAATCTGGGCGACTGGTTGCTGCAAGCACATACACACCTACAAAGACAAAAACATGAATGGGCTTCTCTTCACTAAAATGTATTTATGATCATTATTTGCTGTGTCTTATCTGTAGTCTCTTAACTCTAACTAGAGTGCGTGATGTGATTGTTTGTTTATTGTTTGCTTGTCATACATTTAGTTTCTGTGCTCTTATCAGACTGTTGTTTCCAAAAAGCCTAACCAGGGATAACGTCTGGAAGGACTGTAAAGCCCTTTGAGGCAAATCTTGATTTGTAATATTGGGCTATAAAATTGAATTGAATTGAATTGAATTGAATTGAATTGAATTGAATAAGGTCTGAAAATGAGCTGCGGCTAGAAGCCCTACAAACACTGCATCAGTTGCATTTTGTTTTAAATGAATAATGCCCACATGTATAGTTTCTATCAAATAAATTGAAAAAATGCCAACTGAGTGCAGCACTGAAGCCATAACTAAAATATGCCAACCCTATCAGAGTAACATTTTAAAACACATTATCAGAGTACAGACCAGAGTGCACAATGACCCTACCTTGCAGTCCCTCCACTCCGTCCAGCTGGGTGAGGAGCTGATTGACAACCCGGTCAGTCACACCCGTGCTGTCATGGCCTCTCCTGGGAGCCAAAGAGTCGAACTCATCAAAGAAAAGGATGCATGGCTTGGCAGCTTGAGCCCTGCAACCAAATTAAGAGAGCCAAATTAGGCAGAGTGAAACTAAATTATTGCAGATATATGCACAGTTAGGTTCAGGAACACTGCCATTAGCCCTAGAGACTGGCAGGTTTAATGCTTCAGAAGAGGACAGACATTGTTTGTTGTGAGAGCAAGGTGAAACAGAAAATTAGGTTTTTTTATTTTACTGCATTGTACGTGAGGAAATAAAGGATGTTCTTTGAGGTAAAATGTCCTCCATTTATGTTGATTTCTTTTGGCTGGACACACAGGAGAGACCGCAATATTTTGTTAAGACACAGCTGCTTAATAATCCTGACATGAAATGAAATTACACAAGTGTACTTTTGGTGTCTTATAAATCCTTGCAGGTGCGGCACTTTGTGTACATGACACGAAAACAAAAGAATCAATTAATCATATATGAAATGGCTGTCACTGGGTCTTATCATTGATCATTATAAACTCCAATAACTAAGCCTGTCAGAGTCATAAAGTTACAGTGTTCACTAACTTCTGGAAGATATCACGGACTCCCTGCTCACTTGCTCCAATGTATTTACTCAGAAGTTCAGGACCCTGTAGAGAGGCAAAGGTCCAGTGTTACCATAGATGCATATATTTCTAATAAAGGCAGTCTTCTTTTTGGCTGTCGGGACCAAAGACCGGCCTACCTTGATGCTGATGAAGTTCATCCCACTGTCTTTGGCTACAGCCCGGGCCAGCAGAGTCTTTCCTGTACCAGGAGCTCCATACAGCAGGACTCCTGAGCGATGGCGAATGGGAAGATTGGAGAACAGGATGGGATACTGCAAAAGATTAAAAACAAAACTATTTTTTTTATGCTCTCAACAACACTTACGCTACACAGAGACATTTTCACCACGAGATCACATAACAAATGTATCTACTGCCTGCTGGTGATTCGAACACATTAGACCAGAATCATGTCATGTATCAAGTAATATCTTCATACTCTGACATCACAGAATGTGAATATGTCAATTGAATAAGAATGATGAGATATCAAGTAGATTTGACTTTAATTAAATCAGTCACTTTCAACTGATCATTGTGTTCAGTTTCATTACTTCTGTATTTACCTTTTTAATGCCTGGTGCTCCTGCTCATTTAAGAACTAGTAACTGCCGTTTGTACAAATGATTATTTTAAATCACAAGTATTTAATGACATATTATTAAATTATTGTTACTTCTATTCCTCCTGTGTGGCATACTGAGTCTGAACATTGTAGACTGTCACCTGACTACCTACACTGATACAAACCTTAGCAGGAAGCAGTATTGTGTCCATTAGCTGCTGTCGTACTTCTCTCAGCCCTCCAACCCTCTCAAGCCCAAATCCACCTGGGCTGTAAAGCTCTACGCCCCACAGTGAGGGAGGAGTGAATCCCTTGAGAGCCTGGACAAAATCCCTCCATGACAGATGCACACCTGAGTACACACACAGAGAGTATAAACACATACTTTGCAAGTAGCAGCATGGATTGCCATTAGCTTAATTAGCAACATGAAGGACTGAAGAAGTCAGCCTGAGCTTCAAATTAACAAAACAGAAAATGATATTATGAAATATATATTTTATTGTATGTAACAAAGTTTTTGCTACCCTGGTGACTGTGTCCTCTGTGTACAGTGCCGGCATGGATGGCCCGCTCCAACAGCAGTGCTAGATCCTGAGGTGTGTAACCCTCGGTCTCCTTGGCAACGGCACCAAGATCAAGAGTCTGTAAGGTCTCCTCAAATATGTTAGTTTTTCTGAGGATCAGACAGCGCAGGATCTCTGCTCTCTGAGCCTGCAAACAATAACATACACTTGTCACTTTTTTGCCTCTCCCAGTGTTCAGACCTGGCATTAGCACACGTCCTGATGAATCAAGTTGACAGCCCTAATGCAAGGTGGGAACACACTCAAGATGCAGAGAATGCATTCAGATCCGATCACTCAGGAACCATGTGAAGGTGGTCTGGGAGACATATGCCCACATTCTTTTAGCAGTCTATGTGTCCTATGAGGGACTGAAGGACATCCTACTCAGTGGCAGCATATTCACACCTGAAAGTCTGAACCATAGACTGTATATAGAGGAGGACAATGTCAGAACACTTCAAATTTGATGATTGAACCCCCTGGTGGCTGGCTGCAGTATAGGTTATAAATCCTGCCTCCTCCATGTTATTCTATGGGACTTTGGCCAAACTAAATGCACACATCCAATACATTTACAATACATACAAGTAGATTTCATCAGGTCGATTTGTGTTCAAATCATCATCTTTCTGATCAGTTTGTTTTTAATAAGTTTGATATTATAAAAACGGGTGACTGACAGGTGTAATGACCAATCACGGTCCCAGATCTATCAGACGTATGGGCCGGAGCCAGTCGGCGTGCAGGACGTCCCATGTCTCTACTGTGCAGACTCTGGCTCCAAATTGTGTCACACAGCCAACATGGTAGCTCCCATGACCACCAGAATTTGTCTTCATTTTTACACAGTTGGAGGAAAGGACGCCACGGTGTTCATCTTTATATACAATCTATGGTCTAAAAAAAGGTCTCTGTTTGTCCACAAAACAAAAACACTATGATTTAATGAAGATTCTCATATAGTAGAGTGTCTCTCTTTATTGTGTCCTTTCCATTCTATACATTGTACATATTTTGAGTGGACTACTTCGTCCTATCGTCATTAACTACATTCTATGCCTCCATTTATAGACAGACATGCGTCTGACGTCAGCATGCTGTTAATTTTGCTCATTTTTAACTCACTGTGTCTTGTTTTTCTTCTGCTTTTGTTATTTGGCAACAATAGCCATGCAAAACCTCCTGCAATTGGTCCAAAAGTCTGGACCATTCAAAAACGTTTTTCACACTGTAAATGAACCGAACCATGGTTTGATCCTGACCGAGTTAGTCGGACCAAAGAGTGGCTGTTTGGTCAACACCCGCAAATATGGTTCGGATCAAACTGAAAAGTCAGAAAGTCAGGACCAAACGCAGTAGGTGTGAAAGTGCCCTTAAAGAAAAATGTTTGAAAAGCCCACAAAGATATAGTGCAGGTGCTTCATACATGTAGTGCTGCCTGAGCGCACCACAATGCCACTTTTTTTCCTCTGTCAGGAAATACACTATCCATAATGCATAATTCTGTAGAAATTCATGTACATATTTGAACTGCTTGAAGATTCAGTCATCACTGACGTGTATATCATGCCAGATAACCAATAAAACAAATAGATGGTTTAAGTTGTCATATCGACATTTAAGGTGTATTTATTGATTCATAACTTCAGCTCATGCACTGAGTAACAGATAAGAAACATTCCACCATAAAAGCTGCCGGTAGCATTTGAGTCACAAATAAACTGAAAACGAAACATTACAAAACCCATCTGTTAAACTTGAAATTAAAGTTTTAGGCTATAGATGAGCTTGTTTATTTGCATATAGAGGAAGTGATATCACTGGAGACACATGTTAATGCCAGGTGTGCACAGGGTCTATGTGTAAATCTGTTATGAATGTTAGAGTGTTGACCTGATCTGGGGGCTGGATGTGTGAAAAGCCTTGGATGAAGTGGGACCCTTGCAGCTCAGTCAGGGATGGGTGGAGGGTGTGCTCACTCTGGCTGGTGATAATCAGACACACTAGGCTGGACTGAACCACCGCTTCATCCACAACATCTTGAAGACCTGCAGGTACAGACAGAGGAGAATCAACCTGGAATGGTTATCAATACTGCCATCAATCATATGTCACAACAAATATCCCCATACTGCAAGAACAAAAAGCAAAGAATTCATCTGTTACTCTGTGCAATATGCTGCTGCAGCAGCGCCTCAGGGCCGAGCTCATGTTCTGGTGAGGACGCTGCTCCTGTGATATGATCCAGGTCGTCAAGTAGAACTACCGACGGCTGCCTCCACTCTGCTTGTTCAAAAACATCCTTCAGCATCTGCCTCACAGTCTCTGCCCTTTTGCCTGAAAAATAAATACAGCAAAATACATATTGCTCTTTTTTTAAAAACAGATAAATACATTCAAGTTGTTACCCATTAGCTTATTTATTTCAACAAAACGGATGCGGATGGACTATTTGTTGACCTTGTAGCTTTTTGCAGCTCAACACCTTCACATGGGCATCAAGATCTTCAACAGCTTTCCTGCAGAGGGCACGGGAGAAAGTGCTCTTCCCACTCCCCTGTAGGTAGATAAAATGTCACAAAGTACACTAAATTGCTCAAATTATACAGGACATTTTTGTGGACTGGTGCTGGAAATGGAGACTAGTGTTAAGACAAAACACAAATAGTACACTCTTGACAAAAATTAAAGGAGAGAAGTTAAAGTTCAATAGTGCTGTCCTACTGATCAGTATAAACATCTTGGACCTGGGCTCTGTAGTGAACAAAGTTAAACACTGAATGTACTAATCTGGGATTCTCTACAATTTATATGTGTGTCCTGTGTCTGACTTTCCGTGAACATACAAGTTGTAATAGTGCGCATCACAAAGCTATTCAGTCTTTTTAGGGAGCTCATAAATCTGCTTAATTTTTGGCCATTAGTGGAGATATGAGATGTTAACCTCCAAACATAAATGTCAAATGCTTCAGCTGATCAGACACTCAGTAACACAGACACTTAATTGGCACCTATAGTGAGTGGGTATTTGTTATTGTTGTTGTTGTTTATTTTTCTAGAACAGGTTACTCTGATATTCAAGAGGTCTGGAGTTGGTCTGTTCACACATAGTATGTGAATAATGTGAAGAATAATTTAAACAAAAGAGAAAGATCCCAATGTCCTCATATGTATTTGGGAACATTACCATAGAGAGCAGCAGGTTTAGTGCTACTCCAGAGGAGGACAGACTTTTAGCTCTGCAAGCTGGGTGAAATCGAAAATTAGATTGGTTTGTGGACCTCAGGGGTGTACTTTTTGGTAAAAAGGTCCTTCATTTATGTTGATTTCTTCTGGATGTCTATAAAAAAACTCTAGTTGTGCTTCAGAATATTTTGTTTAAGACACAGCAGTAAAATAGCTTGTAAACTTGTCATGAAATGTTTGAGCCTGCAACTGTACCCTGAGTTAGAAGTATTAAAAACAGTGACTGAACTTAAAAAATCAGGTGCTCATGCAGGACAGGGCTGGGTCATTATTATTTCAACCACAGTGCCTCGGACTCCTGCTGACTGAACAATTTTCAGTAAGTAGGACAGTCACTGAGCTTTTTATTTTTAAACTATATTTGTTTAATAATCACTATTACTGTCAGTGGCTGTGTGGCCTACTGTACCTTAGCTCCAGTGATGAGTAGAGCTCCTCCTCGGAGTCCCTGTCCTGTTGAACCTAACTCTTGTGAAAGAGGACTACCCAGAAGGCTGTGAGAGATGAACTCAAATGCAGTTCTACTAAGCTTATCAATCCCACTGAGGAAAAGACCAGAGAGAGAACAATACAAAGAGACATCGATACTGGATAAGGATCTTCCTTAAATCACACATAGGCTCACAAATAGCTGGAGACTTACCCAAGAGTACTAAGAGAAGGAAGCTCCAGTTTAGGCTCAGTGACAGTTTTCTCAGTTGGCATGTTTACTGGCTCTCGGTATACCTGAAGTTAACACATAAGGACAAGTATGAGTTATTTCCAAACAATAGCAGTATCAAATACTATTTTAAACAAGGTAAGTGTTTACTCTGTTATGTCAGCAACATAATGGGAGTCACAGCCACTGAACACAGTGAAATGATAATCATTATTTATATTTTTAACAGATAATGTACATTCATGAGTGCTGCGTTTTTATTGTTGTAGTTTGTTGATACTGTGTGTTCACATAGACAGAAAAAAAAACGTTCACAATTTCTTTTTACTTGTTCATAAAAAGTTCATAATACTTCATAATACTTTATTTGCCCATCCCTAATGTAGTTTAACAACATGCTGGTACCTGTATGTCATCCTTTTGGAGAACTGTGGCTGCTATCAGAAACAGCTGGTCTGTAGGATCGTTCTCTGGTTCTGGTTTCAGCACAGTTAAAGCAAACTCTAACTTTGCTATAAATAAGAGAAAAGGTGGGAGAGATGTGTTATTTTACTGCAGCTCATTACTGTCAATTTAGTGTGAACATGATGTTATTTTAAGCCTTTTTGGTATTCAGAACAGAACTTGATCCTGCTGCCATCTGCAGATTTGTTTACAAGGAGGATGAGTAGAAATGACTCACCATCAGTTCCATGTAGAAGGACAGTGCCAGACCGCGCGGTCAGACAGGCTAAGGGTTCATGACTCTGAGTGTGTAGCCAACCGAGGAAAACTGCCTGGATCTCCTCATCGTCGTCCGGCTACAGAGGTTATGTCAGAGATCACATGAGCATAAGGCACAGATGAAGCTTAAATCTTCTGCAGCTTTAGAGATGACCATATGAAACGATTTCATTTACACCACACTAATTACGAATGGACTCACCAGAGGTTTTAGGGGCTGTAATCGAATCGTAGAGGCTACTTTGATAGGCGATTTCACAGGCTTGATTCTTATTGTAGAATGTGGATTAATATTCAACCTGATGGCCAAGGGCTGTGGGATCTGGGGAGATATGACAGCATAAAGAAAAACAAAGTATTAAACTTCAGTAAAAAGCCATAAATAATCTACCTAATCATCTGGTAAATTATACTGACTACACATACTGTAGACTACTGACTACGGTTTCGCAGATTAATTGGAGACAACAGGATGTTTTACAAAATATCAATAGCGGCAGATGTTGACGCCTTTAGTTGCCAAAAGCTAATATTAAGTTATTACTATTATAATTATTATTTATTATTATTTAGGTATTTACTTATTACTTTAACATAGATCAATGGGTCTATGGCATGAATACCACTGGTGGTGTGCGTCCTCCCTCTAGTGTTAATGAAGAGGAATGTCTGAAATATTTTTTCAAAGATTAATTTAAAAACACATAATAATAGTAAAACATGATGTGAATGAAATCACTTTTAGTCTGAGATCATTGAAAATTAAAATAAGTTTTGCCTTTACTGCTATTTCTTTTTTTTTCAATATAACCTATTTATACATATACCACTGTTACAAGCTACGCTATCATTTCAACAGAGTGAGTGGCGGTATCTAAAATAATGACTGATTCAAAAACACTGCAGTTGTGGCTCCAAATAGGATATATTTAGGAAGAGAAGTGTGGATCGGGGGGGAGAATATTTCATCAGTGAACTAAGCACAGGTCTCTGCATCACCTGCTGAAATGGCAAACAGCGCAAAACAGTAAGAAAATATGACTAGTGTCGCATTCAGTTTGGGCTGAACTGAGGAGGAGCCCAGGCTGCAGTGTGTGGTGATGCACTTAATAATGAATCCATGAAACCACTGCATCTCAAAAGGCATCTTACAATCAAACAACATACTGCAAGATCTAGTGCTATCTAATGTCTTTGTATCACGTAGCTGTTTAGTGCAACACTTTTCCAGCTTCTAATAAAGTGAATGATAGTTCATTTCAGACATGAATAATGCTATTCAATGTCAAAATGTTTTGGGGAGGGGCAAGGATGATATTAGTTGATTAATCAGTTATCTGTCTTTCCTTTCTCTACACTGTCATTACTGTTATATCGGCTTGTAAAAATCGGTTGACCTCTAATACTGACCCATACTCTTCCACTATGGATGGCTCCTCCGCTTGGACTTCTCTGTTTGCCTGGTAGCTTCTCAATCCCACGGCACACCACCCTAACCACGACAGCCTCTTCTTCCTTTGTCGTCTCTACTCCATCAGCATCTGTAGCAGTCTTTGCAACTCCTGTTTTTTTCTTTTTCTCCATAGCCTGCTTGACCCTGTCCCTTACTTCTTTAGGGGACGGAACTCTAGAGAGCAGGCCATATGTAACTTGAGACTGACCAGTTTGCCCAGAACTCAGTCCATGGCTCCAGGGAAGTAAATGAACAACACTGGTTGCAAGGTGGGTTATGGTGCAAAGAGAGTCAGGTGGTGCTCCACATACTCTGTAGACAGAATCCGTGAGGAGGGCAGGGATTTCAGGCACAGAGGGCAGCTCTTTAACTGGATCATAAGGACCCATCAGCATGTAACGTAGCAGGCTTTTCAAGTCAGCTATGCCACCCCACTGGTGGCTTTGTGATCCTGAGGGGGAGGAGACATCCATGTTCTGGTGTCTGGGAGGTTGTTCGTTTTTGGTTTTTCCCAGTGGAGATCCACTGAAGTTGCCAATACCAGAGCGGCTCTTGGGAGAGACAACTAGTTCTGTAAACTGTTCCAGGCGACCATAGGGCACAGATGGCAAGAGTGATGCTGTAGAGATGTAACAAAAACAGCTGACATTTATTGTGTTTATAAATATTGCGAACCATAAATTATAGTTTTTCTCAATTGTTAAGACACATTTCTTGAAATGTATGCACCATTTCCCAAAACTCTAAACGCAAATGCATAACTACACACTCTACACAATTTCCATGTCAAAACCAAACTCTCCACTGAAAACCATGTGAATCTTAGCTCTGAAACTCTGCTTTCAGACGTAACACAAAAGACATCCAATACACAAACACTACACAACAGTCACTACACACTGGTGAGATCAATTCAAAATACAGCAATAAAAAAACTGTTACTGCAATGAATAATGATGATTATGGTTTTCCAACAAAACAACCTCTTTTCAAGATAAACACAATATAAAGACACAACACATGTATGTATTTTCAAAATATTCCTCAGTGTACTGTGTAAAATAAAGAAAATGGAAAAGAATAACTGTATTGTAAAAATATGCAACTGATAAAAAAAATGCAGTATACAGAATAGGGCTGAGCAATATGACCAAAAATGCTATTGTGATAAAAATGTTCATATTAGTCTATATCGACATTTATCAAGTTAAAGGCAGATTTTTGGTCCAGAGTTAAAATATAAGAAACCAGTTGGTTATTTGTGGTTTAAACTATTCTTCAGGGTCATAACATGACAAACAAATGACAAATCTAGAGATACAACAAACAATTACTATGGAAAAATCTTTTTTCCAACATAAGATTATGCTTGAGTAAAAATTAAGTAAAACTACGAATCATTTTAACATTTTGTCTTTCATTTGGCAATGACAAAGACAAAGAAATGTATCGTGACAATGAAAATTTTCGCAGTACATCAAAAATAATTATCATAATCGTTGCATTAGCCAGCTCTAAAATACAGTAAAATAATTTCCATGTATATACCAATATAAACCAATGAAACAAAAAACATTGGTACATAAAGAAAGAAATCAGATTTATTCTGCTTCAGTATCCTGTCTCTGGTCTGGATCAAACTGAGATTCTCATTAACCCTAAGCAGACAGTACAGCACTCCACGGTTACATTATAGAACAGTATGTACATTATCTACCTCTCTAAAGATCTGGATTATAGAGGCTACAGTGAAGCAGCTCAGAGTAGGCTACACTCTTTGTCCTGCTTCCCTCACTGACATCTCATGGACAAGAACAAGGTCAACTAGAGTTGCATAAATCTCTTCAGGAATTATTATAACTCTCCTTGCCCTCTCTCTTCCACTTCCTCTCCTGTGTCTTCTTCCTCTACCTTCAGGTCTTTATGGAACTGACCCCTTTTTATCCATCTATGCTGAGCTTCTGAATTCAAAGGGAACAATTCTGAGTTATACGCAGAGTTTCCACCTAGAGAATTGTGTAATAATTGTGTTTGAGCTGTGATGACTTGAGATAATGATATTACATGCCACTGCTTTGGATGAAGGAGTTTGTATGTAGAGTTTTGAATTTGATCCATCTGTGAAACATTGGAATAGTGTTTTAAAGTTTGGGGAAATGGGTCTTTGGGTAGACAGAATTATGATTTGGGATTTTTAGTTGTTTGGCCCAGTTACAGTGTGTAAGCAATCAAGAAAACTTTATTATAGGATTATTACATAATGGAGTAATATATTTTAAGCCACAAACCATACAGGTACTAGTACATGTGTGGTAATTTTCTCATTAGTTTCTCATTTTGGTAGATGACAAGGGATATTTGACAGCTACTACTAACAACAACAAGCTAATTTGACAGAAAAGCAGATTACTGAATTAACTCTCACCTATTTGGATGTAGATGGCTGTGTGATTGTCCACCCACACAGGAAACACAGCATCTTGGAACACCACTCTGATCTGATCAAGCAGCTGCTGCTCTACTGCAGCACTGTGGAGCTCCTGGAGGTTTCAGACACAACAAAGAGATGTGCTGTTTAATGCTGATTTCTATCCCTGCGTGCTTTGTAGCAGGGTGGTTGTCAGAAAGGAGATTTATGCATAGTAAATATACATTTCCAGTATGAACAAACTGGTTTTCAATTTACTTAAGTTCCTATTTACTTAGTGACTACACCCACCAAGATCTCCCAGTCATCGGATGAAAGAGGTTCCACAAACACCTGATGCACTGATGAAACCTGGTGACATGGTCTCAGGAAACCCTGCGGGAGACCATACAACCAATGAGTATGAACACCTGATCAGGCATGACTGACAATTATTATGCACTGTCAAAGGAGACAGTCTGTGTCATAACCTGTACAAATAAAGTGTTTTGTAAATAAGTATTTTAATATATTTGAATAAAAAAAAAAGGAGCACAGAACCAGGTCCTGTCCTGTGGACTCTTACCTGCTCTCCATCTTTTATGCCCAGCTTCTCTCCCAATTGCCGACACATCTCAACTCTATGGCTGTCAATATTAGAAGAATTTCTATTAAGCGTCCAGCTGAGGAACACTGGAGACCCATTTCCCCAGGACAACTCCAAAGCCTGGTTCTGCAACAGATGATTGCAGATGACAACATGACGACATGATTATTTTTTTCTGCTTCAAGTAATTTTAACTTTCCATTTTACATGCAATATAACACTTGACAATAGAGCTGACATCTACAATACAGTATGTACATGGGTCACACTGGAATAGGAGAAATAACCAAATTCTGATTAGCTATTCTCACCGAAAAGATGAAAGGTGTGTTCAAATGTTATAGGAACCACATCACGTATGCATATTAAAGCAAATCCCACACTCTTGTATGAAGAAAACACAACTGAAGGTTATAAGATTCGTTTTACTCTTAAGGCTGTAGGACGACAATGAGTCTTTACCCGGTTTCCGGCTACACTTCAAATGTTTATCTTTGTCACCACCAAGTGAGAGTACAAGGAAACTGCTACAAAATGGAAACCATAGGTGAAAATATTGATTAGTGTGCCACTGGTACCTTTGATTACACAGTGTTTCAGCAATCCACTTACTAATATCTGTCTCTTTGTTACGGATTATAGGCATGTTATGAAGCCTCTACAGAGTCCTGTATATTTAATTTTGGCTAAATGCTTTCTATCTCTCGATAAGCAGGTGGAGAAGTAACCTAGTTAATCGAATAAAATGCAGGGAACGAAAACACATTTAAAAACGAATGACAGTTTCCGTAAATAACTGAAGATGTTTTATGATTTAACGTTTTCTTCCACCAAGCAAACTTTAATTTATATTAGCTGACACCATAGATGACTGATACTGACGGGACAACTAACCAGCTAAGCTAACTTACCTCGTTCAATAAGAGATGCGATATCAACTTCAGAGGGAGATGAAGAAAGCAGTTTTTTGTGTTGTTAAAAACAACCGTTACGGGATGAATGCCCTTGTTGGAAAACATTCCTCTAACATGTCCTAACTAGCTTTGTAAACACTGCACGTTACAAGTTGCTCAGCTAACCTTACAGGTGCGACAACCTCATAATCGATTGATATGTTCTGACTGCTCACCTAGACCAAAGCAGTTGATACGCAATGAACATTTTTTTCAAAGTAAGACCTTATACGTACACGCACAATCACAACAACTAGCACTTGAGAGAGACCGACCTCTTATTTTGAAGTGCATAAACCAGAACACTAGCTGAAGAAGAAGGAACATTACTTCCGGAAAGATGGCGACTCCTAGTAACAACAAAGCAGGCTGTTGGGCAGTCCCAGAGGTTTATAAACATCATGAACAGCGGAAAATATGCATTTCACGACCAAAGTATCGTGAGGGAAGAAAAGCGAAGTCAGTTAAAGTAAGTATGTACCCTTGTCTCGGCATGATAAATACAAGGTATGTTTAAGAAAGAAGCACGGTGGTACTTAGCTAAAGGGTAGCTAAACGTCACTTAAAATACAGGTAGAAAATAGAAATAACTTTTAAGGTTATATTTTAACTATTATCCTGCCTTACGTTTGTTACAAGAATACCAAACTGTATTGATCTGCGTAATTACTGAAGTAATAACCAGCTTGGTATCAACGATAAGTAATGCTTTATCAGCACTAGCACGTTATACGTAAGAGATAGTAAGGATCCCAAAACAAAGATTAATCATGGGGAATACCTTAAAAGAATAAGGTCACTCGAAGTTGCGGTAAAGAGGCGAAACTTTGATGCTTTTGACATCAGCTTTCAGTCCGACATGGAGGAAGTGTAGCTCTGCTGCTACACATCGATGTTGCCATGGAACAAACAATTGGCTTTCACTTCTTATCGGTATAAATTGTTTGACAGTAGCAAAGAGAATAGACAAAGAGATAAAAGGAAAACGACGAAACTGTGTTAGTTTCGGTTCAACATGGCGGAAAAGGGACAGTGCTTAGACAGTGGCAGCGGGAGAAGGAACAGATGTAAAGAAACGAAATGATTATGAGAGGGGTCTCATTAAGGACAGCAGTACAAAATCCGGTCAAGTACGGGTTTTTTACTGTGATTTAGATCGTGCTGAGGAGCAAATGCTAGCTAAGTCTAGTTTTTAGTGTTAATCTGGCAGCTAATGCTAACATTAAGAAGATACACTGAAGAATAGGCTCAGGTTTTTAAGTCTTTCTCCTTTATCACAGTCCTCAGCAAGATCTAAGACATTAGAAAGGCTGAACTTGCTTGGTATATTCATAGCTCTCCTTCATGAGGCCATCCTTAAGCTAGAGGTTTCTTAAACATGTTGGGTGACATTTTCTCAGGTCCAGTTCTGTCTCTGTCTCTGCTCCATTGTCCTGTTGTCTGTCATTGAGCAACAAAGACCATGAAATTAAATAGAAACAGGTAGTTTTGCATTTGTAGCCCTGATTCAAGGATTATTACGCATAAACTAGTGTTTCCAGGTAACAAGTCATAGCATTGAAAATATAATTTGTACAGTATTACATTTGGACAAAAGGGAATTTTTGGAACATAAGGGAGGATGCTTTTCAACATTCTAATATGTTAAATACCATTTGACTTACATTTTCATTGGTTATTACTGCAGTTATTACATGGGTATTACTTTGATAATTAGATGGTATTATTGCATTACCTATTTATTATTCTGCTATTACCATGTTATTACCAAGCAGTAGTAAAGTAATGTAGTAGTAAAGTAGTGTAAAACAGAATACTTCTTTCTTAAGACATAGGAAAGTGTTGCATTAGCAATGTACAGCATGTGTCACAATAATTTTTTTTCTTAGGTTTACACCATTAATTTAGAGTCCCGTTACGTGATGGTCCAAGGGGTCCCAGCCATTGGAGTGATGGCAGAGCTGATCCAGCTGTGTGCCCTGTACGGTACTGTGGAGGAGTACAGGCCTCTGGATGAGTACCCTGCTGAGGAGTTTACAGAGGTTTACCTTGTCAAATTCCAGAAACTCACCAGTGCCAGGTTCAGGATTTAGCCCACCTTGTACATTTCAGTACGCTGATAGTATTCAAAGGACTTGCTAAATAATTCATCTTAAACGTTCTTTTTCAGGGCAGCCAAGAGACACATCGATGAGAAGAGTTTCTACGGTGGTGTACTGCATGTGTGCTACGTCCCAGAATATGAGAGTGTGGAAGACACCAGGCTGAAGCTGCTGGACCGCAGGAGATACATAATGAGGGCTGCTCAGAATATAGGTACATGTCACATCAAATACACATTTACTCACTAGAGGTAGGTGCTAATAGGACATTTTACAAACTCGGTATCAGCAGAACTTGGCTCTGACAATAGTCAACAGCTAATATTAACTGGCATTGCTGACTTTCAGGGAACATAATAGCTTAAAAAAAAGCTAGATTTATTGATTTTTACTTTGACTTAGATGTTCAGTTCAACAAATAAAGTCAAATATAGCTTATTTCCAGCTGTATCATTTTTTTTTTCATGGGGTGATATCAGCCAATTAAGTCTGATATTTACAATGATTTCATTTGAACTCATTTCCTGTATTGCATTCATCAGGTTATTGATGTACTGACTGAATACCTTTTATTTATTCGTGTGATTTGTCTGATGTTTTATAATTCTTTACACTCTTGGAAAAAAATCAGCTGTATGTTTACTCTTGTTGAATCATTTACACATATTTTACTGTTTTTCTATTCTTTTACCTTTACCAAGCAAGAGAAAAAGAACAGAAGGAAGAAGCTAACAAGGAGTCCACGCTGTCAGACACAGCAACCACATTAGAGACAATCACTGTGACACATGATAAAACCTTCAATGACAAGCCAAGGGAGAGCTTCAGCAGCAGCTACTCGTGCTTTCCTTTACTGCCCTTACCTCCTCAGGAATATAATTATCAAGGACATAAAAGTCAGCATGGGACCGCACCAATAGAGGATAAAATGGGAACTTTACATAATGCTGTCATTGACACAAAACAGCAGCCAAGGCAGAGTCAGAGCTGTGGCCACACATCTTTGGACAAACACAGGGGCAAAGAACACAAACTAATTTCAAATCAGGCTCCTGCAGCAAGATTTGTACCAAGGACGACGCAACTGGAGATCAGGAAACGTAAGATAGATGAGGAAGTGGAGCGGTCTCTGATGGATGGTACTGGAAAAAATGAGCCCTTTATTGGGCCAAAACTCCCAGAGTCACCGAAACTGGACATGGAGGACTCATCACTGAACACAACTGTCAACCTGATTAGGAACACGATGAAACAGGTAAGCAGTGTCTGAGATTTTGACAAATGTGTTACTATACTCTAAAGTTGCATAGTTCATATCATTAAAATAAATGTGTTTGTGTTGTTTTTGTGTTTTTTTTTTTTGTGTTTTTTTTTTAGGTGGAATCAGTTGCTGAGCTCAAACCAGTGACGAAAAAGATTAAACCACGTCGTCGGATCTGATTCATCTTCTTTACTTGTTTCACTTCACATCTTGTATTTATTTACATATATTTTGCAAACATCTATGTATTACTATTCTATTAAAAAAAGAGATCCAGCTGGAAATTCCCATGAATGTGACTGCTTCATTGTTCCAGTTGATCCTGAAATACATGCTGCTCAAACATATGAATACTCTGAAACCAGAAAAGGACAAAAAGTTTGATTGAGAATGTCAGGCTATGAAAGGGAAGTTATTACAGTTTTATAGCCAACTTTTTTTGTGATTACCTTTGTGTCAGGGAGACAGATTCCAAATGCCTCAAGTAACAAGTTCTCCTCTCTTACTGCCTTTTCGAAGTCAGCTAAAGACAGCCTTCCATCATGGTCATGATCCTAAAAATAGTGTGGGAGGGGTGGCGATGTCAGAAGTGAATAAATGAGATTATTGCACAGATATATCATTATTTCCTGTGTATTAATTATAAGGCGGCACAGAGCGAACATCTCACCATCCTCTTGAGCGTGAGCTCCACCAGGTCTTTTACCCCCTCATCAGGGTCCTCCTCATTGGGCTGTCGGATGAGGCTATTCTTGAGCATGTGGAACATCTCTTCTCTGGAGATATAGTTGTCACCGTTTAAATCGTACACGTGAAAACAGTCTGCGCAAACAGGACCAAAAAAAAAAAGCTTAGTTGGCTTGGACCTCTGTTGTACCGTACATGCACAGAGCAGGCTGAAAACGTACATTTAATTTTTTCATCCAACGTCCCTCGAAGAAAAACAGACAGGCCCACAACCCATTCTTTCACGCTGATGAAGCTGTCGTTGTCACTGTCAAAAGTCCTGAAGACTGCAGGACAGATCATCAGTTTAGATCAGAAGGTGTGCAGGTTTAACAAACATCCTCTGCACTTTTCTGTTCCTCTGCATTAAGGTTCACCTACAGCATCAAAATGACGCATGCGTTTAAAAATATTAATACCGTACCTCCATCCATGATCATGTCGTCAGTCATGCCAAACATATTATGAAGTATGCTTCTGAACTTCCCTCTGTCCAGGCCGCTCACAGCTTTTCCGGAGATGGTCTGTTCCCCCAGGAGCACGTTAAAATCTCGTATAAGGCACTCAATCTCTGTTTTTGTGACTGTATTCAGAATAAAAGTGTTTAAAACTCATGTCATTGCTACATATTTAGCCTTTTCCCCCCTGGCTGCTAATTAAAACAACCAAATGTGCACATAGTGTATGATGCACAACGGAATAAAAGCGGTAGTTTAATACTCACAGTGGTCCACGTGTTTCGAAATTTTGTCAGCGAGACTTTGTATTATCTTCCTGTTCATTGCAGACAA